>VHZZ01026094.1:6819-27294 GCA_009801015.1 Silene noctiflora | reverse complement strand
ATTCGGGGCATAAAGTGATAATAAATCACTAAAACGATATGGAAATGTGTGCTAAAATGGACCGTAAAGTCTATACGAAATGCACACATCAATTAATATAATTGCTATTATTATATTATTCCGTCTCACGAGTAAAATATAAAATTAAAGAAATATAAAAGAATATAGTTTATAAAATAATTATATAACATAACTTTACTTTATAAAATACGTTTATCAAAATACCATTGACTAACCATTGACCAAGCTTAAAAATACGGGGTATTACAGGTGATGACTCTGCCCCTGCCAATCCCGCAGCAACGTCAACAATAATAAGCATCATCACCTGCTAAACCAACTGCTCACCATCCCCGAATGGATCACCACAGTTTTGAAAATAGAAACGGGGTCAGTCAACCATACATTAATATACCATAGCATTACGTATAAATGAACAACCAATGTAACCAGAACCACCACCTCCAAACTCCATAATAACCAGTAACTGACTAAACACCGAGGTGTGTAGCGCTGCCAGATTACCCATCGCAACAAGTAATCCATGCCGCCAGTGGGGACCGCATCCTTACCACCAAAATCCTCGTTCACGCATGAGCGAACCCACGTCCATTAATGTGCACATCCTCTTGCATCAAGAAACACAAGAGGCGAATAATGGGGGTGAGACCATCTCTCGCAATGGCTCACAATCATCTCAAAACTCCGATAATCACAATAAGGAAATCAAAAGGCTTCTTCTACGAAATCTCCTCCTATAACATAATTAATGAATCAACACAACGAATAAGGAAAACTAATCCCAAAACCCCCAAATATTCTAATTAGGGTTTCACTATCGTATAACAAAGCCATAAAAGACTAGATCAAGGACTTACCTAAATGATTACAATAGCCAAGATGTGAAAATCCCCAACAAAAGATGAATTAACGCCTTCGGATTGATATAAAGTATAAGTGAGCAGTTCTACATTGTTTTGTGTGTAAAAAGATGTTTTGAAGAAATGTTTTAAGTTAAAAATACAAATACCCTGCTTCACGTTCTATTTATATCAAACCGTGTAAAAATCCGTTACGAACCGGACACTCGGTCGAGTGTGGCTGACACTCGACTGAGTAAGCCACACTCGACCGAGTGCATGACACTCGATCGAGTACGCCTCACTCGGGCGAGTGTGTCCAACAAACAGAATGATGACATATCATCCAAACTAGCTACTCGGTCGAGTAGCCCCCACTCGACCGAGTAGCCTAGGGTCACAAATCTGATGTATTACACTCCTCCCTCCTTAAAACGAACTTCGTCCCCCAAGTTCAAACCCATACCAGGTAAAACGACACAAAAGATAACTCAAAACTAAAACATACTCAAACCATAACTAAACTATAACTAAACCAACCCGAGACATATATGAAAACTGACTCAAAACCGTCTCAACACACATGCGATCATCTCCTACCTTCCTAAAAAACTAAGGTTACGTCCGCGTAACCAACCATACCTGATCAAAGAGATGTGGATACCGCTCCTTCATCACTTCCTCCGCTTCCCAAGTTGCTTCTTCGACATTATGATTGGTCCATAACACCCTCAGCAACACTGTCTCACCATTCCTAGTCTTTCACACCTTACGGTCCAAGATTTCCTTTGGCACCTCCAAGTAAGTCAAAGACTCATCCAACTCTATGTCCTCAACCTCAAGAACATGAGAAAGATCACTCACGTACTTTCGTAGCTGAGACACATGAAATTCATTATGTACCCGATCCAAAGCTGGTGGCAACGCCAAACGATAAGCTACCTCACCAATCCGGTCCAAAATCTTATAAGGACCTATAAACTTCTGGCTCAATTTACCTCTCCTGCAAAAACGCATGACGCCCCTCATAGGTGACACTTTCAAAAGGACTTTGTCACCGACCTGCAACTCGATGTCCCTGCGATTCAAGTCGGCATAGCTCTTTTGCCGATCTTGAGCTGCTTTCATCTTTTGTCTAATCAGCCGTACCTGCTCAATCATATCTTGCACCATTTGTGGTCCTAAAACCACAGCTTCAGCATTGTCATCCCAACAAATAGGACTCCTGTATCTCGTCCCATAAAGAGCCTCAAACGGTGCCATCCCAATACTGGTGTGGAAACTGTTGTTATAGGAAAACTCAATCAAGTCCAATCTATCCTCCCAGCTGCCCCCAGACTCCATAACACAAGCTCTCAGCATATCCTCCAAAGTCTTGATAGTCCGCTCAATTTGCCCATCTGTTTCAGGATGAAAATTTGTGCTCATCTTCAAGGTAGTACCCATCAATTCCTGCAACTCCTGCCAAAACTTAGATATAAACCGCACATCCCGATCTGACACAATGTCTTTTGGTACACCATGAAATCGGACCAAATTCTTTCTATACCCATTGGCTAATTGTAGCTTGCTCCAAGTATCCTTCATTGCTATGAAATGAGTCGACTTCGTCAATCGATCCACAATCACCCAAATCATATTGTTGCCCTGCTGAGTCCGTGGCAACCCTACAATGAAATCAATAGAAATAGATTCCCACTTCCACTCAAGTACCTCAAGTGACTGAATCATACCTTGCGGTCTTCGCTGCTCTCCTTTGACCCTTTGGCAAGTTAAACATCTAGCCACGAACTCAGCGGTCTCCCTTTTCATCCCAGACCACAAAAAAGTCTTCTTTAGATCCTTGTAAAGTTTATCACCACCTGGATGCACTGAATAAGGAGTACAATAAGCCTCAGTCATGATCATCTTTCTCAACTCAGCATTATTAGGTACACACCATCTACCATCGAAATGAACACTCCCATCAGCATGAACAGAAAACCTTGAAACAATTCCCTTTTCCACCCCATCTCTCCACTCTCGGATCATAGGATCATCAGCTTGCTTACTCCTGATCTCCTCATAAATTTCAGGTTCAACTATCAAGTCCCCAAGAGTATCTCCCTTTCGAATCATGTGAATCCCCATTCCATTTACCTCATCCTTAAGTCGCATAAGAGACATAGTTGTTCATAAAGAATGCACACTCTTCCGACTCAATGCATCAGCAACCACATTGGCCTTCTCCTCATGATATATTATCTCCATATCGTAGTCACCAATCAGCTCCCTCCATCTCCTCTGACGCATATTCAGGTCCTTTTGGATGTAGATGTATCTCAAGCTTTTATGATCTGAAAACACCTTAAAAGTCGCTCCATAAAGGTAGTGCCTCCAAATCTTCAAAGAAAAAATCACATCACCCAACTCTAGGTCGTGAGTAGGGTAGTTCTCCTCATAAGTCTTGAGCTGTCTCGAAGCATAATCGATTACCTTCCCATTCTGCATCAGCACAAAACCCAACCCATTACTCGAAGCATCCGTGTAGACTTCAAAATTCTCACTTCCCTCCGGCAACGCTAAGACAGGAGCTGTATTCAAACGCTCCTTTAAGGTTTAGAACGCCGTCTCATAACTCTCATCCCAGCGAAACTTGTTCTCCTTCCTCATCAAAAATGTCATAGGTCGAGCTATCTTCGAGAAATCCTTTACGAACCTCGTGTAGTATCCGGCTAGACCCAGGAAACTCCGTACCTCGGCCACATTCTTCGGTGCTTCCCAGTTAGATAACACCTCTATCTTGGTAAGATTAACAACTACCTCATCTTTAGAGATCACATGGCCCAGAAAGGCCACCTTCTCGAGCCAAAACTCACACCTTGGATAACTTAGCATAAAACTGATTATTGCGCAAAGTATGCAATACCAGTCTCAGATTCTCCTCGTGCTCCTCTCTAGTCTTAGAATAGACTAAAATGTCGTCAATGAAGACCACCACAAAACGATATAAGAAATGGCTGAAAACCAAGTTCATCAAATCCATGAAAACTGCAGGTGCATTAGTTAACCCGAACGGCATTACCACATACTCATAGTGACCATAACTCGATCGAAAAGATGTCTTCGGTATATCCTCATCCCGGATCCTTAGCTGATGGTACCCTGACATCAGATCAATCTTAAAAAACACCCCAGCCCCACTCAACTGGTCAAAGAGATCATCAATACTTGGTAGAGGATACCTGTCCTTCACCGTCACATGGTTCAATTCCCTGTAGTCGATGCACAAGCTCAAACTGCCATCCTTTTTCTTCACAAATAGAACTGGAGCACCCCAAGGCGATATACTAGGTCTAATGTACCCCTTCTCGATCAATTCGTCCAATAGCTTCTTCAATTCTGTAAGCTCCTTAGGACCCATACGGTACGGGGCCTTAGAGATAGGTCCCGTCCCCAGCTTCTAGTGACAGTCTATAGGATAGACATTCCTTAGGCCCTTTTAAAGAAACCTTCTTCTAGTGACAGTCTATAGTAGCGCTATACTTCCCCAGCCAATCCATCCCGACGATGACCTCAAATCCATCCATAGAAAACTCAAACAAATCAACTGGAAAGTTGACTTGTCCAACCACCATAGACACCCCCTTATACAACTTCCCACATGATACAAACTCTCTCGACGGTATAAAAACTTCATCCCTTACCATACTCCCCCAAACCCATAGCCTTAGCATGACTTCTAGATACAAATGAATGGGTTGCCCCCGAGTCAAATAAAACAAAAGGAGTATTATTAACAAGGAAGGTACCGGTGACCACTTGCGCATCATCCTCCGCTTCTTGCTTATCCATCATGAACAGTTTGCCACTCTTTTTTTGGCCTCCACCCTGCATGGTGCCGATTCAGTCGTCTTAGCAGCCGAGTTCTGGTTCCCATTTTCGTTCTCTCTCTGGTAGTTCTCACCGTTGTTGCGGTTGAAGTTACCAGTGTTGCCATGACTCCCTTGGTTATGCCATGACCTACTTGGTCTGTTGCTAGCCATACTTTGACCCGGTCCTTGAGAAAACCCGCCTCTGCGCTGTCCCTGGAAGCCATTCCCATCAAGACTGGTACACTCATTCCTCTTGTGGCTCGTGCCACCACAATTGTAGCAAGTCAACCCAGATCCACCACTAAAGCTCCTACCACCCTGGCCTCCGAACGAAGGGCCTATACCGAAACCGAAGCCACCAGAGGAAGCTCTCCCCTGGTTGTAGTTACCCCTCTTAAACCCAGATGTTCCTGTGCCCTCACTCTCAGCCTTCCTCTTCTCACCACCCTTCTCCTTGGCCTCTTTTGTCATATCCGTCAGTCTCTCTGCATTCCCAGCCCGCTCATACACCTCTTTCAAGTCCGTGAGGACCCCAGAAGTCAACCTCTCAAGTATCTTCACCAATAGCCCCTTCTGAAACGGATCGCTAAGCTCAGCTGGTTTATCTCCAGATCATCCACATAACGCGCTAACTCATTAAATATGCGGTATTATTCCGCCACGGTCATCCCCGCAGTCATCCGGAAGGAGTTAAACTCCGCCCTCAATTTGTTGCGAACGTGCTTAGGAACGAATTGATGTCTCATAGCTTTCTTGAACTCATTCCAAGGGATAACAGGTTCCCCTGGCTCCTATAAAACTCCCGAGCCGTCTCTCTCTCTCTCTCTCTCTCTCTATTCCACTAAACTTCGGCCTCATCCCTTAGGCAGAACGCAGCTTGTTCCACCTTTTTCTCCTCCGGGCAATTAACCACCCTAAGTACACTCTCCATCTCCCTGTGCCAGTTATCCAACACTTTCGGCGCTCCCGTGCCCTCATATATCGTAGGGTTGAAGCGAGAGATAGTGGTGCTCATCTTGCTCATCTTGGTGGCATCCACCTACCTTCTCCTTAGCCTTCCTCATGTCTTAAGAACCTCGGTAAGAGCCTCCTATTGCTCAATCATACGAGCTACCTCATCAAGGGTCATCTCTGAAGCTTTTAAGTACGCAGTTGATATTTGGGAGGCATCTTTCGCTATATAACAAGAACAGTCGTAAGCACATAGCCTACGGCTCAAAACAAGAATATATCCTTTCAACAAGACACTCGGTCGAGTGTCAGATGACACTCGGTTGAGTGTCAGATGACACTCGGTCGAGTACAACTAACTCAATCGAGTCTCTTATGTACTCGATCGAGTTCAACTGATCCAGAATATAACCACAATTACCCAGAAAACACACTCGGTCAAGTACGTGATGTACTCGGTCGAGTTAACCCCACTCGATCGAGTGCCTCGCACACTCGGTCGAGTCGAAAACTTACATGGATTCTGTCCCAAAACACCAAATTATCCACTCGGTCGAGTGTCAGGAGCTCGGTCGAGTTGCCCATACCTGGTCGAGTCCCCCTCACTTAGTCGAGTGATGCCACTTAAGTACTACCCCCATGCTTACAAATCATACACATAGCCTTAACATATTACTAACTCATATCAATACTTCATCCATCAATATTCCACAACTCAACTCATATCATGTACTCCTCATATCTCCATACACCTCATACATATAAATCCGGCATGCATATAAAACATATAGGTAACGAATTAAGCACACAACGACCCTAGACACCCCATAGTGACAGGTTAAAAGTAGTAAAGTCAAAATTGCGGCCTTAGGACGTCTCCCTAGCCTTTGCGTTGGCCCTAAAAAACTCCTACCCGGGTTCATTTTATTTAGACACCCTAAGTTCATTGATTCATTGGTTTTTTAGGTTCCAAAATCGTTGCTCTGATACCACTTTGTAATACCCCCATACCCCAAGGCACCTTACCAAAGACTACCTCAAGACATGGGAGTGCTACCATCTCGGTTACCCGAGGTAGTACACCTCATAGAAACCATAATGAAACATGATTTAAAGCTTGAATTAAATAAAGTGATTACATGTCTCCAAAATACAATACAAACCAAAACTCCGAACCGTGTCATGAAATAAACTAAAGTATACGGAAGGTAAAACTATTAAAACTGGTCATGACTCTGCCCCTTCCAATCCCGCAGCAACGTCAACAATAATAAGCATCATCACATGCTAAACCAACTTCTCACCATCTTCGAATGGATCACTACAGTTTTGAAAACAAAAACGGGGTCAGTCAACCATATAATAATATACCATAGCATTAAATATAAATGAACATCCAACGTAACCAGAACCACCACATGTAACACTCCCATCTACCAAGGAGTCTTAGCCAGACCTTCCCTAGCAGATATGGGCGTTACCATCTCGGTTGCCCAAGGATAAGTAAATCATAACGTCAATAAAAGAACAGTTAAAGTATAAATACATGTTTAACTCATTATTAAAAGAAGGTACAACTGATACATCTATTCAACTACGTTGAGACTCCACATGCCAAATTCAATGACAGACGCGTCCCTTCAAAGCATCCAGACAAACCATATCAAAACCTACTAAGACAGACTGCTCACCAAAAGGATCACCTCAGACAAACAATAAGAAGAAAACAAACAACACCACACAAGGTCAGTAACTGAAGATAAACGCACTGACATAACATATACAAGCATAACTTCAACTCCTTTACACCTCCGTACATCTGACCAACACCGCTGTGTTGTCCTGCCGGATTACCAATCACAACTAGTAATCCACACTGCTAGTGGGGACCACAGCCTTACCACCTAAGCCCCGCTCAAAACAATAGAGAGATAACCCATTGACCATTAATGTGCACATCCACCTTTGTGACGGGAACCACAAGGGGCGGAACAAGGGTGTAAAGCCATTCCCGAAAATGACTCCACTTAGCCGAGGGCGTACCACGCGAACCATATACAATTATAACATTCATCCATAAACTAATAAACAGCCTAACATCAAGCAATATAATCATCATCATGAATATACTCATATCATCGCATTACCATAACCATTTACACAATTCAGAAAATGTCATTCAACAGTACTGAGTAGGTAAACCTACCTTTAGCAATCTGCAACTAGCATCACGATCCTGTGACTGTGAAACCACCATCTACAACACCTAATAACAAGGACATACTCTTATTACTAATAGCCATAACCCTACTAGCTCAAGAATGATGGTGATGATGACGACTTACCTAAGTCCGGCATACCGGCGATTAGACCACCACTCGACTCGAGTCTCAATCTCCATGATAGCTCAAAAGGTGAAGGATTAGAGAAATGGGTGATGGTGAGGGAGTGTCGTTGATCTAGGTTTAGGGGAAATGATTTGAGAAAAACTGATTTGGGTTTATAGTCTCGTGATATATATATTATAACGCTGAACCACACTTACTCGATCGAGTGCCAACATACTCGATCGAGTTACCTCTACTCGATCGAGTAACTAGACTACTCGATCGAGTAGCCCGAGCTAGATCGACTCCCACAACTCCCAAGGCTGCTAAGTCTTTAAGGTCCGTTCTATCAAAGGTTCCGACGGTCAAACACAGGTATAAGGTCAGTCAACGGGTCCCTAAAAGGATGGGTATTATAGTCTTCCCTCCTTAAAAAGAACTTCGTCCCCGAAGTTCAACCCCAAATATCCCTCAAATCCAAAGTGGGTCAAAACCGAGGTGATTACCAACGTGACCCGCCAACTACCACAAATATGCCTACTAGTCATCACCATCCATTCTTTCCACTAGCACCACCATCAATATCCACTACCTCTATAATACCATTGAAACAAACACGTACAAACAACCATGCGCCATACAAAAGAATAAAACACATGCCATACAAAAGAATACCCGCGCACATATGATAACAACCGTGCCCGTAATAGTCAATAGTGTCCATACAACTTCATACATGACTTATCATAAATAGCTCCACATAAATCATTTACATAAATTATTACAAATAACCTCACATAAATTATCAAAACTACTTTATCATAAATTACCATAATTAAAACACGCGCATAAATGAACATAAATGACTCCACATAACTTATCTAACAATGATTAAGTTACCTGAAAGGCAAGATTTTCAAGCGCGACATTACTCTTCCCCTCTTAAAAGGGACTTCGTCCCCGAAGTTTACTTCTAAGATGGTTTAAACCATAAAAGAAAATTTAAGTCATACACCCTCCCCCCAACGTTACAAGACCGAACGGGTCACAACTTAAAGATGATTTTACGGATAGACCACATTTATTGCAAAATGTACTGGACACTTGGAAGATGGCTTAACATCGATATGACATTACCCAGAAAACTAGTGACGTACTCACAATGACAAAAAGCGGAG
The DNA here is from genome assembly GCA_009801015.1 of Silene noctiflora. Lineage (NCBI taxonomy): Eukaryota > Viridiplantae > Streptophyta > Magnoliopsida > Caryophyllales > Caryophyllaceae > Silene > Silene noctiflora. The sequence goes on along the minus strand of VHZZ01026094.1, from coordinate 18,124 downwards.
GTGCCACATATGCCGTAAGTAGAAATCATAAATAAATATCGAGTCCACATGTGATCATCACTGGTTAAAGCAACAACGTAAAGTGCATTGAAACATTCCCCCATGATCCCATGTCAAATGAGGAAATGGTCTAAGCATTGGTCAAATGACACTCGATCGAGTGACGGCCATACTCGATCGAGTAACCTCAACTCGATCGAGTAGCCTTTACTCAGTCGAGTACTTAAGAAACAGAAGGCAACCAAAACCTGTGTAGAACTTACTCGGTCGAGTTGCCACCACTCGATCGAGTACGGGGTAGGCTACTTGGTCGAATTCCTTCTACTCGACGGAGTATAGCCAAGTCAGAATACTCCCAATCCCATGCAAAATATAAAACAACAAGGAAATACACAAGATACGGGATTGGATCCCCAACACCATCATTTACACATAAGTCATAACAGGAAAAAAAATCTAGTCACGAGCATGGCCTTATGGCCGATTACATCACAAAAGTGTTATCCAAAATATCCAAATATCCGAAACGCAAAACGAAAATCCAACAAAATTCTAACAACATCATCACATAGAGGTACGAGTAGCCGCTCAAGGGTAATCTCCAATGTCCTCCTCCATCTCCTTGGTACCGCCAGCTCCAGATGTGTCCGCTCCTGAGGGTCCTATCATATCTCCTCCTGTTCCCGATCCCCTGCCGGTCCACCACGGTGCAAGGCACCCATAAGGGTAGCTCTCCGAAAATCTCCAAGTACTCCTATCTACCCCATAGTTGTGGAAGACTCCACTATAATTCCCTGGGCCTCTCCACCACACTAGCTGAGCTAAGTCGGTCCGCACATTCTGCTGAATGGCCATCTCATGTAGGTTCCGAAGCACCAACGTGTTCGATATCCTCTATGTGAGCTTAATCACCTGCATCTGATGACAATAGGATGATGGGTAACTGGGATACTGGTACTGGTACTGGTATTGAGGTGGTCCCTTCTGCACAACTGGTGGTCCCTCAACCACCTCCCTAGCCCTCCGAGGTACCCTACCCTCCCTAGCAACTTGGTCCTCCTCCCTCACATGGGTTCCCCCAACCGGCTCAGGTATGTCTTTAAGAAGGTCATTGACGATCAAGTAAGTTTGCTCGGGAAGATCAGCCTCCTCACTACTAGGTGCAACCTCTGCCAACGGCTCAGTCACAGGGAGATAGTTCGCGGCAGGCAACCTCATCCAACTCCTACCCCTTACCCTCCAAGCTAAACCCCCTACCCGGCAACTCACGCAACCTTTTCTGGCGGATGAAGTAAGTCTTATCTAAGGTTGGAACAACAGTAGTCATGGGTTTAAGAGCGAGAGAAGCCTCGAAGTCTGTCAACCTCTCGGCTAGGCGGGTGGCGATAGCGCCACAACTAAGGTGTCGGGTCGAAGACTTATCCATCAAGGCTAAGCTAGCGCATACTATTGTCGGTGTATTGTGTGCCCAGCGCTTTTCCCGAGCGGTTGAGATAGGAGAGCAACAATATAACCTCATGTGATTTGAGCTTACTCCCATCCTTTCTACTATATAGAAAACAAGTCAAGGACCGAGGGAAAATTTTTAGGGTCACATGCTGTACATCATTGATTAACATGGCACTAGAGGTAGGGGCCGCTCTGCCGGTGAACGAGGGTAGGTAGCTACTCACTCTGCACTCCCCTGGGATGTCACCATAGTATCCCACTCTAGGCCAAGCGAGCTTAAGGTGGTCAACAATCTGGTTCAGAGTTAGACTATAGCTAGTTTTCATCAACCGGTAACCCACCGTCTTCCCGGCTACATCATAGTCAAAGGAGCTCATAAATTCTAGGGTCAAGAGGTCATAGGAATGCTTCCTCAGTCTATACAATCCCTCCATCCCCGAGACCTCAAAGATATGACGCACATCCACCTCAATCCCTAGAGCCTCCAGTATCTCCGTATCTATGCACCTTGAGGGCTTCAAGGTGCAGCCCAACAAGTTCACGAAAGCCTCTCTATGCTCAAAGTCGCAGAAAACAACCGTCGGGTACTGAGGTACTGACGGAACCACGGGTCAACTACTCCCCTCTCTGACCTCTCGTGCTGCCCTACTCCTCTTGCTTGGTTGACGGGTAGCAACATTCCGCGGCATCTGTATCAATGTGTTTAGCCAAAAATCGGGTTTTACAAACCAAAAAGTGAAGTTTTAAATATTGATGTATACTCAAATTAAAGCTTTAGACGAGTTTCCTTTTGTAAAATATGAAAATCATAACCGATATGCTCTACTAACCCTCCTCATTACTATTTTATCAAAATCAATTAACATGGGCTAAATTCGGGTAACAAAAATCCCAATTAAAGCTTTATCAAAACCAAAATCCAAGGTTTGAGCAAAGTTTTCAACAAAATCCTAGTAAGTCTTGGAAAATGGAAGTTTAAAATAACGATTATTTCAAAGAGAAGGGAAGAAAATCCCCAACTTCTACACTTAAAGGATGAAGTTTTTAAGATGAGTTTTCCGGTGAATTTGGCCAACATCAAGTGCTAAACATAATAATGTCAACATCACTGACTATTACCAACCTCAAAAGACGATTTATGATTAGACCATTTTATACATGTTTATATCCCCTATATTAGCTCGTTTTATGCTTATTTCACTACTATTAGTGTTTAGTTGAGCTAATCCCGTGTTCTAGATGTTTTGCATGAGTTTAGTGTAATTTTTAGGAATTATAGCTTTTGTTAGCTAAATCCCATCAAGAGAGAAAACATCGAGATCAAAAGCTAAGAGGAAATTGGATTGGATCACACTTGATCATGCAAGCTCAAAATGGTGAAGGAAATGATCACATGTCAAGGAAATGGCCCAAATATTCATGCAAGGCAAATGTAAASAAATGAGAATTSAAGCCCAATAAAGGAAGTCCAGGCAACTTTATGGAAATGTAAACATTGAATGCTAAACTATTCCATACACAAGGCATTTACCGGGTGCATAAAGACGCATCAATGCAATTCATTGGATTCCATGGCCATTTATTTTGGCCATTTAAGTGTATTAACTCGGAAAGTTGCATCCCCGATCGGGGTTGGATGTCTTTAAGTGCCTCGGATTCTCCTAGGGTTGTTTACGTTTGTATCCTAGAATTACTATAAAAGGAGGTCCTTACTCCGACCTTAGGATCATCCTAACACCCATAATTTTCACATACTTCTATTCTCTAGTTTGTATTTCTCTTATTTGTCTCTTATTTTCATCATTAGTTTACATAAAACATTTCATATTTAATTAAAGATTTTTGGATGGAGAGCTAAGTTCTCTTAATCTTGGAACAAGTCTCTGAAGCCAAGCTAGTATTTGAATTGTAAGACTCTCATTTTATTTCTATTTTATTGTTGAATATCAAGTTAAATTTGGTTTTATATTTTTTGTTTGTTAATTATTCATTTAGAGTGATCAACTATTTGCTTTTAATTAACTAACCATTGCTAGAATTAGGTGAATGAATCTTTTGTTTGTTTATCTATTCCATTGTAGCAGTTATAATTCATCAATTAGTATGCTTTCATCATTGTTGAGTTATAAGAATTAAACTTTTATGAATTATAGTGAAGCATCGCTTGTTTACTTCATTAGTTTGTCTTTTCTAATTCCATCGTCTTATTTTCTACATTGTTGATACGATTTAAGCGCTTGACTAAATTGACAATAGTGTAAGGGTTATTTGTTTACGCTTGTAGCTTATAACTAATCATATGTAGAATTAGAAGTCTTTATTTTCATAGCAAAGTGTTCAACATATAAATAGATTTAAGAGAGTCAATGATCAATTCATAACTAGTTGGTGGAAATTACTTGGTCCAAGACCTTTTTCTCATATTTGTTTGCATTTCTTTATTCACATCGTTTTACATTTCGATTGCTTTATTTTATCATTTTAGTTGTTAGACCAATCACCATATCAAAAGCCCCTCCTACTTGTTACTTTACAATTGCACATTTAATTCGATAATAGACCTTCCTTGTGGGATCGACCCCCTACTTACCCTTGCTATTGTTAGAGTTTGTAGTGGATAAAAATTGTAATTTGGAGACTCGCGACAAGTCTAGCCAATTTAAGATGACAAAAATCGAAAATTTGGGTCAAACCCTATAAATTCCGGGTTGATTGTTACAAAATCTCAAGCTAAATTTGTAGTTTCAAGCATCAATTAGAAAAGATTCAAGGTATTTGCAACACAATCCAACAACTATCATGCAATATTAAAGCTAAAAAAAATCAAAATTTACATAACTCACGGTTCTCTATTTGTTCCAACATCAAAAGAGGAAATCAGAAATTTACCTTGATTAAGATTGAAAATCGAAGCAAGGAAGGTGATCTAGAGGAATTGAAAGTACAAGAACACAAAATCACAAAACCTTGTAGTATAAAATATGGTTTTTGAGAGCGTTTGAAGGTAGATAGAAGAAATAAGTGGGGAATGATGAAAAAGATGTAAGTTATAAAACCCGATATATGAAAGATCCATTTTTCTGATTCAGCGATACTCGATCGAGATTCTAGGGTACTCGGTCGAGTAACCTCTACTCGGTCGAGTTAAGGGAGCTCGGTTGAGTACTTAAGAAATAATATAATCACCAGTTCTGTCAATTGAAGATACTCGGTCAAGTGCTCACGTACTCGGTCGAGTTAAGTCCACTCGGTCGAGTTACCCTTGTACTCGGTCGAGTCAACCAAAATGAACAGCGACTTATTATGATGTGTGGTCATTTCTGCAACACAACGATTCGTTCGGAGTCTAAGGTATTCCTAGAACTCGTCACTAGTTATTCCTAAATCGACACCATTAAATATCATCACCGAACATCTAGTAAAACATCCAAATCTAATCATCGTAACACTTACTCCTTCTCACACCCGATCATAGACAAGTCTATTAGATATAACAATCTTCCATCCCATTCACATACCATTCTACTCCACGTCTCTAACAAATTCATATCCGTCATCGCATACCACAACATGTAAATCGATTGCTCATCCTACGTATCACTACATAGTCACACACATGCATCTCATACATCTTACTTGATCCGTCCACCTAATTTTGCATACAACAACAAGAACAATCATATACCACACGCACTAACAATTCGTACCACCAATATCACATGACGTTACCTTTGTACACATGTGTTACACATAACATACATGTTCATACAATTTCCCGACTCAACATCCCTATCCGTAGTGGCTGGCTTAAGCATATCGGGGCCAGGATTTTGGAATGAGGGCGCCTTTCCACCCAAAATCAGATTTCAAAGGGGCTCCCAATCAACATACACTAGATTCATTTTATACGACTCTCTACGTTTATTAGGTTCATTGGTTACAAGTTCCAAAATCGTCGCTCTGATACCACTTTGTAACACCACCATCTACCATAAATGTTTAACTCATTACAAAAAGAAGGTACAACAGATATATCTATTCAACTACGTTGAGACTCCACATGCCAAATTCAGTGAAAGGCGTGTCCCTCTAAAGCATCCAGATAAACCATATCAAAACCTACTAAGACAGACTGCTCGCTAAAAGGATCACCGTAGACACACAACAAGAAGAAAACAAACAACACCACATAAGGTTAGTAACTGAAGATAAACACACTGACATAACATACACAAGCATAACTCTAACTCCTTTACACCTCCGTACATCTGACCAACACCGTTGTGTTGTCCTGCCGGATTACCAGTCGCAACCAGTAATCCACACCGCTAGTGGGGACTGCAGCCTTACCACCTAAGCCTTGCTCAAAACTATAAAGCGATAACCCATTGAACATTGATGTGCACATCCCCCTTTGTGACGGGAACCACAAGGGGCGAAACAAGGGCGTCAAGCCATTCCGAAAATGACTCCACTCAGTCGAGAGTGCACCTAGCGAACCATATACTATTACAACATTCATCCATAAACTGATAAACAGGCCAACATTGAGCAATACCATCATCATCATGAATATACTCATATCATCGCATTACCATAACCAATTATACAATTTAGATAATGTCATTTAACAGTACTGAGTAGGTAAACCTACATTTAGTGATCTGCAACTAGCATCACGATCCTATGACTGTGAAACCATCATCTACAACACCTAAAAACAACGACATACTCTTATTACTAATAGCCATAACCCTACTAACTCAATGATGATGGTGATGATGATGACTTACCTAAGCCCGACGTACCGGCGATAAGACTGCCACCTGACTCGAGTCTCCATCTCCATGATAGCTCCCAAGGTGAAGGATTAGAAAAATGGGTGATGGTGCGAGAGTGTCGTCGATCTAGGTTTAGGGGAAATAATTTGATAAAAATCTGATTTGGGTTTATACTCTCGCGATATATATATTATAACGCTGAACCACACTTACTCGATCGAGTGCCAACATACTCGATCGAGTTACCTCTACTTGATCGAGTAACTAGACTACTCGATCGAGTAGCCTGTGCTAGATCGAGTCCCACAACTCCCAAGGCTGCTAAGTCCTCAAGGTCCGTTTTACGAAAGGTTCCGACGGTCAAACACAGGTATAAGGTCAGTAAACGGGTCCCCTAAAAGGACGGGTATTACACCACATCTAAACTCTATTGTAACCAGTAACTGACTACACACCGAGGTGTGTAGCCTTGCCAGATTACCCATCGCGATAGGTAATCCACGCCGCCAGTGGGGACCTTAGCCTTACCACCAAAATCCCCGCTCACGCATGAGCGAACCCCAGTCCATTAATGTGCACATGCCCCTTGCATCGAGATACACAAGAGGCGGACAATGGGGGTGAGACCATCTCTCGCAATGACTCACAATACCATCTCAAAACTCCAACAATAACAATCATATCATGAACATATCATAAAAAGTAACAAACATCATCACATAGCTACATATATCATTCTACAGCCAACTGAGTAGGGAAACCCTACCTGATATGCAACTCCGATAAGCATAGCAAGGAAATCAAAAGGCTTCTTCTACGAAGTCTCCTCCTATAACATAATTAATGAATCAACACAACGAATAAGTCAAACTAATCCCAAAACCCCCAAATATTCTAATTAGGTTTTCACTATCGTATAACAAAGCCATAAAAGACTAGATCAAGGACTTATCCAAATGATTACAAAAGCCAAGATGTGAAAATCCCCAACAAAAGATGAATTAACGCCTTCGGATTGATAGAAAGTAGAAGTGAGCAGTTCTACGTTGTTTTATGTGTAAAAAGATGTTTTGAAGAAATGTTTTAAGTTTAAAATACAAATACCCTACTTCACATTCTATTTATATCAAATCGTGTAAATCCCCATTACGAACCGGACACTCGGTCGAGTATGGGACACTCGACCGAGTAAGCCACACTCGACCGAGTGAAGGACACTCGATCGAGTACGCGTCACTCGACCGAGTGCTAACACACTCACCCTTGTCCCCAACAAACAGAATGCTGACATATCATCCAAACTAGCTACTCGGTCGAGTGGCCCCTACTCGGCCGAGTAGCCTAGGGTCACAAATATGATGTATTATAATGAATTAGTGACATATATTGGATTGGGAAAGCTACTTCTTCTATACTAGACATTTCCATTGTGCTTTTATTCTTCAGGTAAACTTGGAAATCGGTCCAGTCGGGTCGGGTCCGGGTCATTTCAGGTCATCACATTTTTGGGTTAATTCGAGTCAGGTCTGGTCATTTAGGGTTTCGAGTCTGTTTTGATATGTTGGTGGGGTTATCTTCGGGTTAAACGAGTCTGGTTATTACGGGCCCAGGTCATTTTCTGGTCAATGATTAAGAGAGAAAAAAGATGTTTTATATTATTACCTGTTTTTAGTTTAGTTTTGATGATTTGTTATTTTTTTTTTTAACATAAATAATATAAATTATGTTTTCAAATTATTCAGTTCAAATCTTTTTTGTTCAATTAAAGCCATGTTTTTTCGAGTCATTTTCGGGTTGGGCAGTTTCGGGTCGGGTCTGTAACATCGTCATTTTCCCAGAAGCCTTTAGCAAGACCTTTTCAAGTAAATAGGAGGGTTACCATCTTGGTTTCTCGAGGTAATACATATCAAATTAAAAATAAAATAACAATTTAAATAACTTTATTAAAGATCCTAAAGAAATACCGATTACAATTCAAATGCCCAAAAATCTCAAATCCAACACAACGGAAGTAAAGGAGAAAATCATAGCTTGAATGATGACAACTACTAAACGAGACTCATAGGTTAATCATGCATTCTCCAATCCCCTCCAGCAATCCATACAACCATATGATTACCTGTCACGACTCACTATTCGCCATTTTCCGGAAATAGCAATTGGATTAACGCGGATAGGTTTAAAAAGTCTTTAACAAAGCACGAACAAAAGTCAGCTATCAGCCAATGTGAATAATCAAGCTCACAAAGCAATGCAACAATAACCATATCCATCACCAACGCAATCCAAAAACATCTCAAAACAACACTAATCCCATCACCAAACATTATGTGTGTTACGGATCACACATCATACGGGGCTTGCTACGGATCACATGACACCTAGGGCTTGCTATGCATCACAGGCCACCTCTTGCAAGCCTACTAAGAATCAAAGGTCATGCATCTTGATGTGTGCTACGTATCACAGGTCATCCCGAGACTTCTACAGATCACAGGTCATCCGCGAGCCTGCTACGAATCATATATCTCCGTGCAAAATTCTAGATCATTCATGTGCAAATCCTTCTTGTGGCGGGAACACAAGAAGCGATCCCATGGTAGAGTCAATATCCCGAAATGACCCATCATCAATTATCAGTATGCAACAACACAATCAGTATCACAATCCATTGTAACACCCCCTTTTTGCCCGGCCAAGACAATAGAAGGATGTTACCATCTCGGTTTCCCGAGGTGGTGAATCGGAGTTCCAATTAAGAAACAATTAACATAAATAAATTATTTAGTGATTACATACATGATAAATGAATAACAAGTGAACTATACAAATACAACTCATGTAGCAACTACGTCATCTACACGACTCAACTCCAAGTGTGAGGCTCGAAGATCTCACTCACCTCTTGAGCCTAAACATCACCGCAGGGTGCTTCTCGTCATAGATATAGGAGTTTAAAAATTCTAAGGTAAGCTTGCGGTAAGATATTTCCTCTAAATTATACAACTCCTCCATCCCCAGAATCTAAAAAATATCACTCACCTCTTCCTCTACTCCTAACTCCCTTAGAGCATCCTTCGACACACATCTAGTTGGGGCCATCCGTCTTTGGGCTAGGGTAAGGAAGTCATCCTTATGATTCTCACTTTCAAACTCAATACCCAGGAAACCCGGGGCGGTGATGGCATGTGAGCCTATCGGCACTTGACGGGCTGGTGCGTATCGGCTATTCCTTGAATTGTGGTCCTCGGCATGCTACAAAAAAGAATTGTCATAACAAGACATAAGATATAGAGAATAAGAATTAAGAATTACTCGGAAAAGAAGGGAAATTTCCAACTCTTTTAAAGGGTGACCTAACAGTTGAATGAAATGTAACATGTTCTCTTTATCAATCAAGGTTCACTTATGATAGAATTTCTGAAAAAGTATTGTAACACCCCTAATTTCCGTAATATATTTATATAATTTATTTTCCCATTTTTCGTATTTTTATTTTCCGGGAAAATAAAAATACTTCATATTTAATTGGTTGTTCTATCTCGAGTTGTTGGAGTATGTGTCCTCAACAATAGTGCGATCACATATTTAAATTTCATAATAAGAAGACGTAAGACATGATACGTTATATAGTCAACTGATCAACATTTATCGGTAACGATTGACTGACTAGAGTTTGACGTTACTGTCGTTTGACGGTGGTGATTAGTTGATCCCTTGAGGTCACACCTATAGGATGGAATCCAAATTGTTAACTGATTAAATGTATTTGATACAGGTTGATTAGTCCCTTATGACTATATATATATATATATATATAGTTGGTTGTGTGAGTCGAGTTTAGAACTCGAGTCAACACAAGTTTATTATTCAAATTATGTGATAATTGACTAATGAAATTTCATATCTTATTATAATGTGATTAAATGAGATTTAATTTAATAATTAAGTGTTAATTGGTTAAATTAATCGAGGTTTAGAGGTGGAGGTTATTTGTTGATTATATTTACAAAGGGTTGTAAATTGATTTAATTAGACATTATAGGACTCATTATATTTTAATGTAATGACATAATTATCACTTAAGAATTAAGTATATATTAATTATTAGTTTATATTATAATATTGTTATATGATCAAACTAATACTTATTTATATAAGATAAATAAGTATATGATTCTTATGTTTGGGTGACAAACATTACAAAATCAAAAAGGTCCATTTTATGTCCATATGGACCAAAATAAACATGTTGTTGGACAATATTTTTATTTTACATTTTGTTTTAATAATCAACATGCTAGAAATCATAACCTAGTTGGATGCTTATGACAACTAGCTAGCCTAATGTCATGATGCCTCTATGAGCATGCATAATAAAATAAGAAAAAGTAATTGCCCACTAATGGCATTGTGGGTGCCGGTTTTGGGAACCATAAATGGGCAATTTTGTTGCTCATTTTTTCCTAATGCAATTCTTGTGCAAACCTCTCTCTAAAATAATACTCACAACTATATTCCATATTATTACTAAAGGTAGTAATAAATTAATATTAAGGGATATAAATTTCTAGTAATATCTAGTTAATATTATTAGAAATATTTAGGTAAAATCTTGGGTGTAATCAAAAGGAGAGTTTCTAATTTGAAACTTGGAGGATCATCCTTATACACATAGCTCAAGAACAAGGTTGGAAGGAGTCCATCCTTGTGCCCATTTTTCCTATATTCTAATGTAAGGAAACATGATTTTTCCTCTCTTTATTGTTGTTTTGTTTGCATGCAACTAGATTCTATCATCTATTTTAATTAGCAACTTTGATCTTTTATTAGAGAAGTCTAATAAGAAGGTTAATGAACCTAACAATTGGTATCAGAGCACTTTGGTTGTTGCATGCAAATCGGTTTTGGAGTTTTTTACGAGTTATTTGATGACTAAAATATAAACCAGAAAATTTGTGTAAATATGAGATATGCACGAAATTTTTGATGCATTTATACATTCTGTTCCTAAAATATTTTAGGTCATTTTAAATGGTTTATGGAAGATTATTGCTCATTTTTATAATTTATTG
>VHZZ01026084.1:6855-25025 GCA_009801015.1 Silene noctiflora | reverse complement strand
GATATAGTCCTGCCCAGGAATGCACATATTGCACCATTGATTAACCAACTGTAAACATTTGCTGCCGTAGATGTACTCAAAGAACAAGTGAGCATGAGTCTCCTCATGCATCCCACACATAAAACAATTGGAATAGATCTCGAAAATTTGACATAAATTAATGGTTTGATTTTGTGTTAACTTTTCATGTGAATATTCACATGTTTGGATTGTTACTTGATTTAATTATGTTTGTTTCGATTTAATTTAAGTTACGAAGTAATTTATTAAAAATCGCATGTTTAATTCGATGGCTATTTTATTCTCACATGTCACGTTTTTTTGGCTAAGAATTAGCCTTATTTCTCGCATGATTTCAATTGTTCATATGTTGTATGAAATATAATGTATGATTTGTTTGTTATGGTTTATTACAATTGTTATTGTATACTAACCTATAACCGTTTGCTAATCTTTGTTGCGCTTGAGTAAGTAAATGCTCTTCTCTCCTTTGTTTGTTTATTTATGCTAAAATAGCTAAATGAATGGCATGTTTAAATCACTTGACGAAGTTATGTGCTTTTAAACCACGTAGAAGTATTGTCACATGTTAGGGTTAAACATGAATGGATGCATGTCGACAAATACTAGTTCAGCTGAATTGACCATTGTTTGACTACGTAAAGACCGTTGTTTACAACGGGCGGGGATTGGGTATTTTATTCATGAACTTCCCATCACGTACCCACGCACGGACCCTTTTCTCAAAACGTTTATGAGTTTTCCTTAAAATTCAGTGGTGTCTCCAAGTGTTTGAAAAACCTCCGTGGATATCAAATTCCCACGTCCACAGTGATTTGTCCATTATTATATATGGACGATTATCATTGTACAATGATCAATTCTAGTTACGTTACATAGGATTTGAACAATGAAAGGAGCTGACGCGTGGAGTACTTAGGTTTATCTTTTTATATTATTTATTATTTATAAATGGATCGGATAGATATATAGTCTCATTTGAATTCAACATGTTTAGGGAAAATTGATTAGCTATCATATGCAATGGTTATACCCAACATGATTATTAGTGCGGGAAATGGCACTTATATTTACATTAATAACTTGTTTTGACCCCATGCAATAAAATGCACAATATATAGAATTTTTTTTATTTTTAATAAATTACTTATATAATAGTGGCATCCCATAAATTGTGCATATATATTGTCATTGTATTTTACTTTAATAAAAAAATAAGAAGTTGAAACTGAAAAGTAATTAAGATAATTGTGTAATATGTTAAAATGTATTTCAAAGAAATTTTTTTGTATACCTCAAACCTAATGATTTCAGTTTATAAATTCTCTCAATTTTGTGTCACGAAACAAAAATAAGCAATTTACAGATTTGTTATATATGTAGTATGGGTCAAGTACTCAAGTCATTCTCAAATAATAGCATAATTAAAACATTACTTTTACGAAATAATTACAACTACTAGATCGTCACATGGTTACATCCGGGAATGACACTTGCTCGTCATTAACTTCCATATTTAAGAATATTCTTTTTGAAGGAAAAAAATTATAAGATCACCTATTCTTTTAGTATATAGGTGATTGAATTTTCTTGGCATTGGGGCTAAAATCAAGTATATAAGGGGTCATATCTTTTGACTTTCTCAAGCGTAACAAAGTCGTAAAAGACAATATACTCATGTTAATACTCATGTTGTCTTAAATACATTTCACGAATTTGAATGCAATTAAATCGATTATTTACATCACACAAATCAATAGTCAATAGTATATATATAATCCGGAAACCAAAGAACTTCAGTGTAATTAAATAAATGTATACATTAATTATATTATATACTTTTTAATCGATAGCGCTGTAAATATTATATAGTTTTGGTTGAAATATAAATTTAGAGAGCACCAAAATATGGTGATTTTCCTTAAAATAAACATGCGTCACTTAGGTATTAATTAGTATAAAGATGTTAATTATTTAACATACACAAATATAATATAAATATGTTATATTTTGGAAACTATTAGAAGTTAAATAAATCAAACTAAATTTCCAAAAAAATATAATATTCCATAATTATTTCACTTTTTTTTAATGCACATATGTAATATATTTATATAAATATATAAGTCTCTTAAAACTGAATATCTAAATAGTAAAAATAATTTTGTTAGTAGTGAAAAGAATTGAAATAACATTGGATAAAGTAATATGATAGTAATCACTCATTTGAATAGTTAAAGTAACAATATTAGCAGCGAGCGGAAGTAGTGAAAGTAATAGAAATAACAACGGGAGTAGTGAAATTATCAATATTAATGCGACAGTAGCGAAATTAACAATAATTACGGCGGGAGTAGTGAAAGTAACAGTAGTAATAACGAATGTAATAAACGTAACAATACTAACAACAAAAGAAAGTATATATGAACAATTAGCTAACCAATCGATTTAAGTAAAATATTAATAGCAGGAGTAGTGAATTTGTCTCATAGTTTATTTCATCGTAATTTTAAGATATGTGGTAGAAAAATATATTAATGATAAATTTATAAGTTATGCAACTTTAAAGTAGTTTTATTTAATTGGAAATAAATTTTAATGCTAAATAGAAATATCCCGGACGGGATCGGGCACCAATACTAATCCGTATAAATTAACAAATCTACTATGCACCGTCTTTTTACTCACTTAACTATTCACTAGGAAACTTAATAATCAAGTCAAAGAAACCTACAATATTGCAATTGTCACAAGTATTGACAACCATTTTGTATAACCTTGACAAAAATCACAATGACACCTGTGAACCAATTATCTTATTATGTTATAATTTAGCAACCAATGTTAAATCACAAATTCTTATTTTAAACGGACTATTTTCGTTTTCTTAAAAAATCATGATTTTGTTACCATTTTATAGTCAAATATAACCATAATAGTCCAGCTAGTTTTACCGTTTATAGTAACTTATTTTCCAAATGTCTCATTTAACGGTAAAATAATTTCAAAATTCCAACTTTTTAAAAATGACCAAAATAACCCACCTTAATACATACCGCGAGCTCAAAAGTAACAATATTTGTCCTCCTTCCCTTATTTATTACTCCATACCACCAACACTAGCTCACAAACTAACGACATTGTGACTACACAAATATGTAGGCTACACAGAGTCACAAACTGACACCACATGCAACTCAATACAAGCCAACAATTACCTTGTCTGGGTTAATGTAATCCACTATATTCTTCCCTATTTTTATTTTGGGATTATTCGGGGTCTTTTACCATTTTTTTTCTGAAAGATTTGTGTGGTCCAAAATTATTTACATGTGGGGTAATGTATTTTATGTGTTCAAATTCATTTTCTTATTCTTTGTGCACTAAAGAAATGAGAAGAATATAGTGGATATGACTCATATGAGGTAAGGGTGAGCAAAAATATACGATACGGTTTTATAATACGGATACGATAAGGTATACGGTTTGATTTATATGGATTTCCGTATATACGATATGAAAATCCGTATATACGATACGGTTTTTATATAACCGTATCGTATTCGGGTCGGGAAAAAATGAAACCGTATATACGGTTTCCGACACGGTTTGAAGTTTTTGGGTAAAAAAAGTTTAAAAATACAAAGTTCCTCTTTCAACTCCCACTCTTATAATGTTTTGTATGATTTTTTTTAGTAACTTGTCTCAATAAACTTCACCAGAGGGGTCATGTTATAGGTAGTAATTAGCTTTTGAATAATTACAATGTTTAATTGGGTATTTGTAACCAAACCGTATCCGTATATACGGATCCCGTATACACGGTTTTTTCTGGGTTCCTGAAAACCGTATATACGGTTAAACCGTATCGGATTCGTATAGTGATTTTTGCGATTTTTAAAACCGTATACCCGATACGGTTTTCAAAACCGTATCGGGTATACGATTTTGCTCACCCCTAGGAGGACGGAAATGGGAAGAATATAGTGGATAGGAGGACTCCTCTCACCAATCCCAAAGCCCAAACAATTTGTTCACATTATTTCACCATCACATCAATCAAAATTTACCCAATATATAGTCATGTACTATATATTATCGTTGCCATAGTAGTTTTTTTACTGCGTAGCTTTTGTTTTGGTTCGTCCATGGTACATTCTCCATTTTTCTTCCCTTTTTTCTCTCCAAATTTATTTAATTCATTTTTATTCAACATAATAATATACAAAAACCACACCACACCAAAACTCCCCATTCTCTCTCTATAACACAGACGAAATACCACACCACCAAATCTCTATCATCCAAAACCCCCTTCTTACCCTTTTTCCGTCTTCTCTTTATCGTCAATTTTGATCTATTCCTCAATCGTCAATCCCTTGTTCTTTGTTGTTTTTGGTGTCGATAGTTCGATATCGAATTTACGCCTTTTTCCATCGTCACCAGATTCACCCAGATTGATTTCTATTTAATTCCCTAATTTATTGGAATTGTTGTTTCTCGTTTTTGATCTGGATTTTGGGATTTTCATTTTGTTTGTTGATTATTGTTATTTGGGTTAGATTTGATTTTTGATGGGTCCAAACTTGGAGGGTAAGAAACAATTTTGATACCCAGAAAAAAATAAAATTGAGTTTAATCAAATAAGGATGCCAGGAATTGTAGGTGGTCAAACAAATGATGATAATCAAATGATTAGAAATGCAGCGACGTCGTATTATTCGCCTTCATCCAATAATGTTGGAAATGGATCAGTTTGTCGTCCGTCTAATGGGTTTTGGTCTAAACATCGTGACGATATTAACCTTAATCAACTTCAGAAGGTATACTTGAAAAGCTAGATTGTCATGTTTTATAGTTACTTTTGTGGAATTTTATGAAATGGGCATTTCTTTGATTTTTGGATTTGATTGGATCTTAGTATTGAAGTGATGATGATGATGATGACAACCTTTGAAGTTTGTAGTATTGATGATAATTTTGATGACTGTAGTTTGCTTGTAATTGATTTTTTTAGTGTGTTGTGAAATTTTGGATTCGTTGCATTATTGATTTTAGGGATCAAATGATTGCTTTTGTGTAGCTTTGGTTTAAGAGGTTGTGTATCCAGTGAGGTATTGAGTTACTAAAAACATTAGTATCTTGTGTTGAAGTTTACGAGGATTATTGGATTTCCATACGGTATTCATGTTTGGCTTCGGGGTTTTGTGGGTCGTATCTAGTACGGAGGACAAGTATATTAGTTTTGGGAGCAAGTTGGTGATCGAATTGGGTTGTTAATTTTGAGTGTTTATGTTTGTGAGGAAATGGGAGTTTGACAATGTTGTGAAGGAGGTAGGGGTTTGGCAACTTGGAACTGGTAACTGAAGGCAGTGTATCTTTACTGTGGTGATTGTTGTGTCATTTTCTTAGTTGGGAGAGTTGAATTGTGTCACCATTTCCGCGTGGGTGTGACTCATGTGAGATGTCAGCAGTTTAATGATGTTAGGCTGTGGTGGTGGTAGTGTCTACTTTTTATATGTTAGGAATGTGGCAAGAAGATCTGTGTAGACAGGAGTGTGTGTCTTTCCGGACTCTTTGGGCGACTTGCTTCATGATCAGATTTGTATGTTCAGGAGGAACTTAAGTAGATAGGTTGTCACAGGAATGTGCATTCCAAACTGTTTTTGGAGGGTTTGACTTGAACATAATTGTCGTATTTCTTCTTAGATCATGTTTTGGAATGGGTGGTTTATTTTTCTTGTTTGGCGATTTGGCTAAAAAAAGATTTGTCATAACTTTGCTTGATTAACTGCATGTACTTATTCTACTCCAATGCTTTGCCATATTTTTAAAACTTAAATCTCTTTTCAACTACAATAGCAACACTACAACAGTGCGTGAATGGTGTTACAAATTGCATTGGCCAATCGCCACTTAACACACACTATAAGAAAAGCAAATAGTTTAGCGAGTCATTTTGTTTTTGTTGTACCATGTTCCAAAGCCAATTAATAATGGGATTTCTTTGCAACAGATTTTAGCATCTAAAATGTTCACTGTCGGATTTTAGCTTCTAAAAAGTTCTTGTATGTATAGAGTGTCCACATTCTGTCAGATTTTAGCTTCTAGATGAGTTTCGTTTCAGATGACCCGTTGAGTGTTAAGTCACAGTTCTATTGTCCGGTTCTAGGATGGAAGAAATGTAGTTTTATTTTCTTTCCGGTAAATGTGCTCTTGAATGAGCTATATCTACGATACTTTCTTAGACTAGCTAGTATTGCTTTTTTATTTTGTCTTTTTAGGCTTATTAGTTCCACATGTTCACCTATTAGTCCTGTAGTGTGCTAATTTGAACTTAGTTGCTAATCTTTTGTTTCGGCAATGTATCTGGCTACTGAAATAATAGGAGTCCAGGGGCTACTTCTGATATATCTGTGACTCCATAGTATACCATGGCCGAGAGCTTTGCTTTGTTTATTACAGTGAATGCTGCTTAAATGCGTAATGTCTAAAAGTGGTTTACTCTTGTGATGTAGTTCTGGACCGAGCTCTCTCCTCAAGCTCGACAGGATCTTTTGAGGGTTGACAAGCAGACTCTGTTTGAGCAAGCCCGAAAGAATATGTATTGCTCTAGATGCAATGGCCTATTGCTTGAAGGTTTTATGCAGATTGTTATGTATGGAAAGTCATTGCAGCAGGAGGGAGGAGGTGGGAAGCTTTCTTGCCAAAGGCTTGGGAACTCAAAAGATCAAGTCCGTGGTGGGAGAAGTATCACAGCACTATGCCAAGATGAAACACAAGATCCTTCTGTCCACCCTTGGGGAGGTCTAATAACTACAAGAGACGGGGCCCTTACCCTTTTAGATTCCTACCTATATGCAAAATCTCTCAAGGGACTCCAAAATGTTAGCATAGTAACTTGTACGTCTTTGAATTCATGATTCAATTGTTCTCTTTCCCTATCGACTAAGGCTTTTATTCCTCAACTGCATTCAGGTTTTTGATAGCGCACGTGCCAGGGAACGAGAACGTGAATTACTTTATCCTGATGCTTGTGGTGGAGGTGGTCGTGGCTGGATAAGCCAAGGTATACCAGGTTACGGAAGAGGGCACGGGACAAGAGAAACATGTGCTTTACATACTGCCAGACTTTCATGCGACACTTTGGTAGATTTCTGGTCTGCACTTGGAGAAGAGACACGCCAATCTCTATTGAAGATGAAAGAAGAGGATTTCATCGAAAGACTTATGTTCCGGTATGCACATTCCACGTTTGTATGCTTAGTATATAGGTTTTTTTTTTTTCTTTTTTTTTTTGTGGGAAACATCACCAAAGTCTTTTCTGTTCTCTCTTGTTTCTTAACATTGCCTAGGCGTACATAGATGTCTTGCCCAACCCAACTTACTAATTACTCACTTTGCTTACGCAGATTCGGAAGGCAATGTGTAAATTGGGTAGTGTAAATAAATGCAAATTCAAATTTTATATAGCTATTGGTGATGGCCTTTTTTTTTTTTTTTTTTTTTTTTGCTGTTATTTGAACAAAAAAAAATAAGAAAGGTAATCTAATCTAAATTTCTTGGGACTCAGAAGCTACATTCTGATGCATCATGAAGGACTAGGCAGTAGGAGTATAGCTTAAGTTTATACAAGCGCTTGATCTACCGCTTAATATTGTACTCCCTTCCATCAAATCCAAACATCCCGGTCTCACCTTTTTGGTGAGAGGAACTTTAAAATTTTGGGGTGTTTAGTTTTAGAGGGAGGGAGCGCTTGGTGAGAAGAACTTTAAAATTTTGAGATGTTTTGTTTCAGAGGGAGGGACTGCAAGATGGTTTATTTTTTAAACTCTTTAGGAGACAATATTGTTTGAACTCCATTCTAGTTTTTAACTGATATAGAAATATGGTTTACAATTTATCACAGTCCTCCTTTTCAATATTTTGGTCTTTGTGTTATTTAAAGCATTCTTATTGTCTAAATTCCGCCGTTAGCTATACAACAACAGCAGCATAACCCAAGTGCTTCAATGGCTCCTGCAAATTGTGTGTGCGTGTGTGTTGTGGGGATGTGTGTGAGGGGGGGGGGGGGGGGGGGGTATAACCTCTCCTTGTTCACCTAAGAATGTCTCTGCATAACGATGCTGCAGCTGAAGTGCATGCAACTTTGTTTTCTACTATTAATTTATCTTCCGATTCAGAGTTCCAGACTAGCCATGGTAAATCTGTGATAAAATGTTTCTATTAAATTCTTCTATACATGTCATGGATGCAGCTGTAAACAAAGACATATCCATTCTTTTCTTATGGTGAGTTTGTTTCATCTTACAGGTTCGATAGCAAGAGGTTCTGCAGGGATTGTAGGAGGAATGTCATCCGTGAGTTTAAGGAGCTGAAGGAATTGAAGCGTATGCGAAGAGAAACTCGGTGCACAAACTGGTTTTGTGTTGCAGATACTGCTTTCCAGTATGAGGTAGACTGCTCCGTAACTACTTGTTCTTTTGACTATTAAAGAGCTTGTATCCCAATGTTGGATTATTTTTCCTTTTTGTTTCGTTATCACTATGTGGTAGGCAACTAGGCGTCTAGGCATATAAGATTCTTTTTTCCGTGAATTTTCAGGTAACAAATGATACAATTTATGCCGATTGGCACCAAGCTTTTGCTGACTCAATTGGGACGTATCATCATTTCGAATGGGCAGTAGGTTCAGGGGAAGGAAAATCTGATATTTTGGAGTTTGAAAATGTTGGAATGAATGGAAGTGTTCAAGTAAATGGTCTAGATCTCGGTGATCTGACTGCATGCTATATCACCTTGAGGGCCTGGAAATTAGATGGTCGGTGCTCTGAGTTTTCCGTAAAAGCTCATGCCTTGAAGGGAAGGCATTGCGTCCACTGCAGGCTTGTTGTCGGGGATGGATATGTAACAATTACACATGGAGAAAGTATAAGAAGATTCTTCGAGCATGCTGAAGAGGCTGAAGAAGAAGAGGTACATGTTTATCAATAAAACTAAGAGCACTTTGTTATTTTCTTCCAGTTTTGTCGGTATTCCCCCCTCTCCTCCCCAAAGAAAGGAAAAAGAAGAAGAAAAGTCGGCCGAAGCCAAATAGAGGTTGACCCACTTTATTCGCCATGAAATTGATCTTTGCTTCGCAGGAAGAAAAGACCACTATCTTGCTCTTTCAATTCCTTGGTGCTACTTTTATCTTTCCATGGATATGTTAAGAGTTAATTTTACCTATTACTTTTCTTTCCATTTAGCCGCATTTCTAAATTTTTGCGAGGGGAAATTTGAAAAGTGGGGCTAAATAAAAAAGATGGGGGAGTATTATACTCCACCAGGTGGCTCCCACTTAGGATTCTTGGGAGTTCCCGCCTCCATGTATATACCACCATCTGGCCAGGTAGATTATTAGAGACTGCGTAAGATTCATCTAACTGGTAATTTAGTTCTAATCTGATTGAAATCTGGTTTATTTTCTGTGTAATTTCTTAGGACGATGATTCAATGGATAAGGATGGTAACGATTTCGATGCTGAATGCTCTCGTCCTCAGAAGCATGCGAAAAGTCCTGAACTTGCACGGGAATTTCTTCTAGATGCCGCAACTGTCATTTTCAAGGAACAGGCATGTTCATTATTTAAACTCTCTCTCTTTACAGTAGTTAGCAGAACTAACTAACGTACTCTTGGTTGATGAGACCTCACTGCGCTACCAATCTTAGGTTTAAATGTCGTGTCTTTGGCAGCCTAGTAAGACATGGTGCTAGCTAAAATGCCTTGAGGCGCAACAAGCGGAGGGCGCTCCTGTGCAATTTCTATTTTATTTTATATACTTGCCCCAGAATCTTTTTTAAAAAGTAATTTTTTTCCTGCAAAACAGTGTGCCTAGTGTGCATAAGGCGCATGCCTTGCACCTCGTTGCCATGACCCCTTGCCGACTTGGTGTGCCTCGAGTTTATAGAGTTGCCAACATGGTTTTTTAGCATTACTTGCAGCCAGCATTAGAACTTTAGGCTGTCTATATTTTGGGTCCTGTTTGATTATCTTGTGTTGATATTTTGTAGCAATGCTCACTGTAAGAGCCTGAATCATGCTCAAGTTTCTGGTACCGTCAAATAATTAGAGATAAAGGGTTCTGCTTTTAATTGTGTCGCCCTATCTCAGTACATGATGTTGATCTGTTGAAGTGTGGATCGAATATGACTAAATTGAGCAATGGGCTGTTCTGCTGGCAAGATGAATGCATGACATCAGCCTGGAAATTTTACAATCCTCTCTCTCTTTCATCTTATTCTTCTATGTAGTCAACTGGGCTCAAACAATATATCGTTATGCAGAAATGAAAAAACGATCTTGGTGATCCTAATACATGCATTGGACATTGATCATTGTGTATAGTTTGTTGCTAACTCTTCAGTTCTTCTGGTCTGTTATCATTGTTTGCTAAGCCTTGAGCTTCCCTTGTATGTATGCTCATTTAGAGCAGGTAGGATTGTACTAGACTTCCATGATTCTCATCCACAATGATATTCTTGCAGGTTGAGAAGGCCTTTAGAGAAGGAACTGCCCGCCAAAATGCTCACAGCATTTTTGTTTGTCTTGCATTGAAGCTGCTGGAAGAACGCATCCATGTTGCTTGTAAAGAGATTATAACACTTGAAAAACAGGTCTAATACTTGGAAAACTATGCAAAAATGGATTTCCATATTTTTGACAAAGATGGTTTCCCTAAATAGAAGGTCCGATTTCTGATTTTTCCTTTTCCAGATGAAACTTCTTGAAGAAGAAGAAAAGGAAAAAAGAGAAGAAGAAGAACGTAAGGAGCGGAAAAGAACAAAGGAAAGAGAGAAGAAGCTCCGTAGAAAAGAGAGATTGAGAGGGAAAGAGAAGGACAAGAAGGGCAGTGATACGAGTGAAAGTCCTTTACCTTTCGATGTCTTGGAGGAAATTTCAACGTCTTGTCTCGATGAGAATGCCAATAACTGTGATAAAACCTCTATGGCTGAAACAGGGGATACTAATCTTTCCGAGTCAGCTTCTCCTGGAGCTCTTGATGAGTCATCCTCAGTTGACTATACAGCTCCAGGATATTTAAATAATGCTTCTGATGGGGCCAACGGAGAGTTCGATGATCTCAAAGATGAATTCGTGCTTGATAGTTTCAAGGGTACACGTCGAAAATGGTTAGACAGACGACGAAGTACAGACAATGGAACTGTGGCATATAAAGCTGAACCACGATCCCATGAAGAGTTTTCTGAAAATCTTTCAAAGGAAGTTAATAGTTCAAAGTTGAGTACAAGAAATAATGGCCTAAGGTTTGTGCAGAAAGTTCAGTCTTGTGGTTGTAATCAACAAAATGACTATAGAGCTAAGGTTGAGCCACATTTTTCAGCTGGAAAATTTAGCCGAGAGACCAGATCGGCTACAAAGATGGAACCATCATCTGATATGCCTAAGCCTGTTCATCGGATTAACAAGTTTAATCATGCTGACTACACGCATGATTATTGTGGACGACCTAGAAGCAAGATCTCGAATTACCCTACTGCCCTTGGAAGAGATTCGCCTTATACCAAAAAAGTCTGGGAACCTGTAGAACCACAAAAAAGGTATCCTCGGAGCAATTCAGACTCGGATGTCACTTTGAAGTCTTGCATTTTGAAGACAGAAGAAATTTGTACTGACAAGTCAACTGCAGAAGTTAATTCTGGTCAAATTAGTGAAGAATCACATGGAGACTCTCAGGGGGACAGTAGTCTGAGCAGTTCAAGTTCTGATAATAGTTCGTCTTGCCTTAGTGAGGGAGATAGCAACACACCTTCGAACCATACAAATTTGGAAACTTCATCCACATCAGACTCCGAAGACAGTAGTCAGCAATCAGAAGAAAGACAGGGTTCAGTTTGTGTTCAAAATGGGTTACCTGAGGATTCTCAAACAACTTGTATATCAAGTCCTTTTTCTCTGAATGTTGGGAGTCATATTTCTGAGAATTCCTCTACGAAACCCTTTACAGAGAATGCAGAGAATGGGAAGATTACTGCTGGTGAGCTTCCTTCTATTCACAATCAGACTATGTCTTTTCCTGTTTATCATGGTCCATCAACTGTGAGCTACTACCATCAAAGCCCGGTCACGTGGTCAACCTCCCCTGCTAATGGGCTGATGACGTATCCCCATCCCAACCATTACTTATTGCCAGGCCCATTCGGGTATGGCCTGAATGGGGAATCACCATTCTGCATGCAGTATGGACCAGTTCAGCATCTATCATCTCCTTTCATGAACAGCAACGCGATTCCCGTCTACCAGCCGATTCAGAGGACTAATTGCTTGAACCCACGAGATGAAACGAGTGTGTATAAACCCAATTGTGTCAAGGATCCCTCGGGTGAGTTGCGAAGAGAATATGTGGTACCTGCAGTAAGCAAGCAGACGGAGGTTCTCTCAAAGGAAGGTACTGAGAAAGCAAATTTGAGTAAGTTGGAAGCAGGGAATAAAGGGTTCTCGCTGTTCCAATTTGGTGGGCCAGTGGCTCTCCCGACCTACAGTTCAGATAACCTGTCATCAGATGACGGGAAAGGCGCTTTATATTCTTGCTGCCGAGTAGAGGGAGATCATGTGTGCAGTAAAAAAGAAACTAGAGTGGAAGAATACAATTTGTTTGCCGCGAGGAATGGATTACAGTTTTCGATATTTTAGTAGTACATAGAGCTGGAAAAGCTATGAGATTGCAGGTTCGATGTCGGTCTTTATACCAATTTACTCATATAGTTCAAGTTTGGGTTCTTTAATAGTTTGGAACGGGAATAATAGGCTGAAAATTATTTGCCTAAATACGTTTCCCTTTTTTTTTTTAAAAAAAAATTTATTTATTTGATATATGACAGTTTTGGTATTGTAGACAAAGACTTGAAAGATTGATTGTGCCACATTTGTTTTTTGAATGTTTGATAGCTTCTTCAGAATGGAATTTTTGAGTGAAAGACGTCTTTGATAATTACTCCGTAGTTCTTATTCCAACTTTTTTCGTATAAATGCCGGCTTACTGGAGCTCTTCATTCGACATTCATTAACTCTCTATACGCCCTGCTTGTTTTAGTGTAATGTCAAACGTGCGCTACCATTTAGTAAAATTTGTAGATGCGATTTTAATCGCCTGGTTTCATATATTTCACACTGTTAGTAAGGGTAACTCTTGTAAATGAAAGTCCAAACTAACACGAATCTATCCATTTATTTGTGTTCAATATTTCGAAGGAGATTGTGTTCAATATTTCGAAGGAGATTGTTGCATTTGTCGCCTGGTATACTCACGGACAGTTGAAAAAATATACTCCATAGTACAAGTTGCTCTAGAAAACGCTAAACCATGCGTTTGGTCCGGTCCTCTATTGGTAACTAGAAAACCTCATTCAACAGTTGTATTCTTGTTTGTTGTAAATTCATAAACCTCATTGAAAAGTTGCCAAAAAATTTGTGGTGTCAGTGTAACTCATAACCTCATTGTGGCTCACTAAAACCACCGTGAACTCTACTTGAATCGTGGGAGTATGCTGGTTTCGGGCCTATAAATACGACTATAAGAAACTTTTCAGAGGGTTTGCGGAAAATTGTACAATAATATCATCAAGGAAGGAAATGGCGAGAGCATTGCGTAAACTATGTACATGTCTCGACTCTTATCACCTCATTTGAAGACTTTCTCATCTTTGAAAGTCTTAGATAATTCTTACAAGGAATGCCATAATCCTGTTGTATTTGCACGGTCCTTGTTTAGAACATTTGGGAAGTGCACCTCCATGTTGTTAACAGAGTGGTAAGGTTGTGTAAACCAAACACCTTACCCTTATTCAGCAACTCTTTGAAGCCCTTGAGCTGTTGGGATAATGTTGTTTGTTGTATAATATATAGAATTAAGTAAGCCTTCTTTTGACAAAAGGTGTTCTCATTAGATTCGAGAAAAAAATGGCAACAGCGGATGAGAAATTTAATATTCAAGTTATCTATCAAACTTCTTACAAGCAGTAAACTGCAAGTCTGCAAAGCATCATGCTGTCCAAATACATGCAAATCATGCATTAAACTCTAGAACTGCTAGGTAAAAGCTCGGATCATCTATATATTCTTTCATCGTGAAGGAGTGATTTGATGCAATGTTCTCCAAGGTCAATTTTTCGGGCAATTCAGACACAACATTATTAGGGTACTTCTGTCTTTCCTGGTCTAAACCCTGCCTGCCTTGGAGATGGCTGATCACCACTCTCGCCCCTGCAAATGTAATAAATCATAACAGCAGAAGTAAGCTCTAAACACCCAAAAGATATTTAGGCAATCGAAATTCTTGTATAAGGCTGTATCATGAATATATTATCAGGAGTTCCACCCCTGTTTACTGGTTATGGCCATGCGTAGTTATTTCTTCATTGCAGGTTTTAGTGAGCTAATGGTAAATTATTGATTTTAGTTAAATCTTGTTGATCTCACATTATACTAATATGAGATCGCTTCTCAAAAGACAAATTGTTTGGAATTGGCTCATAAATAAGGAAATGAGAATCTGAGATGATGGAACTAAATTTTACCTGTCGCACAGAATCTAGCAAGTGCTTTGAAGGTCTCTTCTAGTTGGTGCGGAAATGCGGGCAAGTAATACAGGAAAACAACATCAAAGGGTGCCCATATTATAGGTACAGAAGTGAATTCTCCTTGCCAGCACTTAACTTTGTCATGCCTCTCTTTTACGCATGCAAGAGTAAGGAAGGACTCATGAACGAGTAGCAATTTTTGGCTGGGAGAAGACTCGGTCAAACGATCAACAAAATCATCTGAGCCCATAGAAATGAGGATCTTTGAGGTACCCACAACATTTCCAGAGTAGATAATTTGATCAACCTTTCTGTCGTGTTCTTCTTTGGACTTCATACTGTCAACTCCAAGGAATGACCAATCCTTGTCATCTAAATCTTCAAAGTCTGCGACGGCAACAAGCCCTTCTTCTGGTAGATTTTTAGCACAAGCTAATGAACTCCAAGCATTTAAGGGAAGATAACTAACAGATGAATTTCCATCAGAATGACGAAGGTAGAAACATTTGCTATTAGAATATTGGCAAAGGTTGTTGGTATTAAGTCTTGGTAATCTATTATAAAGACCGTATTGTTGGTAGGTTGACGGATATGAGAGCGATGATGTACATGAGAGAGAATTCATAACAGCCACTTATCTTTACCGTCCTCTAGGATTGATGGTAAGTAAATAGAAACAATGCAAAGGCTGGAATCAGAACATCAGTGAAATATATGGATTCGTCTTTTTCATTCACAAGCCCTGCAACCATTAAGAATACATGTTTAATATCTCGATGAATCTTGCATTTCTTTTGTCACAGCATTCCACAAAGACACAAAAATATATGAGACAGTCATATGCATGAACCCAAAATGCCCAAAATTAAATGAGGAATACATAAAGGACTTGAGTTGATTTCCACATGCTCGTACAAAATACACTGTTCGACAAATAACCAGTAATGCTTTTGCTTTCTTAAGAAATCAAAGGAAATCAAATGAAAACTCGGTAAATAAGAGTATACGACCATCAGAAAAAATATTCCCGCACAATCATCGAAAAGCAGGGTCACTTCAGCCAGAAGATATATTTCCTCCAACAAGTTATACCAGAAAACACTTAAATCATCCATTATCATCTTCTTTATTAAAGCAACAACCATAGAGCTTAGCTGTCGCTCTGTGGTTGAAAGTCAACCATTCAAAGGTCTTTTGCACTTGCTGGATTTCAGGAAGCACGTTCATACTATCAATTTAATTAGATCACTTCAATGTTTATCACTCAAAATTGTTCAATTATAATACAACATCAAATCAGCTTGAATTATTAATGCAATTACAATAAAAACAATTCAAATTACGAAAAAATTGTAATTATAAGACAATTATACTTGATATTTACATATTATCAGAATATAATAATTAACAATGATTACAAATTTACAATGTTTGTATTCCGTCTGTAAAATTTAACAAATTAGAATCATGTGACTATTAAAATAATTTGATTAAACCGACTCATCAATTTAGCAAAAATAACCAAGAACAATATAATACAATCTCCAAAAATCCACTAACAAAAAATGCAGAAAATCCAGAAATCAATGGAAGAGGAACATAAAAAATGAAAACAAAAATACATAACAAATGCAAGGAGTTCATATCAATTCGTTGAGCATACATGCAAATGTAAAAATAAAAAAAAAAAAAAAAAAATTAAAAACATACCAACGAAAATCTTGCTTCTTCAATTGGTGACAAAGATTGAAGATTTAGGGAGAGGGATTTGAGAGAATGAATCAATGGAGTTTGAGAAAGAATCAAATTGATTGAGTAATTGTCTGTGAATATCTATGTGAATGAAAAGGCACTATAGGGTTTGCAGTTAGGTAGCCAAATTGCTATATTCCGCATTGCCATCCAAGGGGTTGGATAGGATTGGTTTTTGCAATATCCAAACCCGATCCACTTACTTATTAGATCAAAGATCTATATTTATATCCGATTCATATCCAAAATTTTAAAATCCATACTCCATCCATTATACTTTTTTTAAACCCATCCCCGATCTACCATATAATTCAAAACTCAGTTCGAAACTTTATTTGATTATATAAAAAAAATAATCTTATACTCCATCCGCGCATTAATTTTCTTCCGATTTCTCAATTATATGTGAGTAATATTTTAATGAAATGGGAAGAACATTAATATGTGGAGAGAGTACAATAAAATAGAAATTTCAGGTTTAATAAAGCCTAAATTTTCAAAAATATCCGATTGGATTGGTTCGGGCATGAATGGATCGGGTCTGGATTTGGTTCAGGTTTTCCAATAGTGGATATGGATATGAGTTTTTAAATAGTGGATCGGGGATGGGCTTTTAAAGGGTGGGTTTGGATCGAATTTTTTCTTTCGGTTTGGTTTGGGCCATAATTGTCATCTCTAATTCCACACCTATATTACTCATTTCGCCCCTATTTTTCATTTAACTTTCCAACTTTGTCCTTCTCTCTCTACAATATATTTCTAACATTATTTTGTATCGATTAATCGAAAATAAGTGATGGTAACTTAAATTAGATATCAATTATCATATTAATTACCGATGAATTAACATAAAAATAATATTGAACTTARGAATTAATGAACTTTTTATCTATGTTAGCATTGATAACCTAAAAGATAAATAATAATGATTTAAATTGGGAGAAAAATTGGCTATTAAGAACGAAAAAACTTTAAGCGGCCATAGTTTTGTGCTCGAATGTCCATTTTTGACGAAGTTTTTTCAAATTGATTATTTCGATGAGACGAAAGCAATGGGAAAAAAATGAAATGGTCAATTCATGTAAAACACACAAATTGACCTAGGGCGAGTCATGCGGTTTACACGAACCAGCCCAGGTCAATTCGTGTAATCCACATGAACTGACCTAGGCCCATTCGTATGATTTACAAGAACAAGACTAGTTCGTGTTTTTCACACGAATGGGCCCACTTTCCAAATTTTTTTACCATTGTGTTCGTCTCATAAAGTTAAGCGATTTGAAGAAAAAAAAATCGTCAAAATCGGACACCCGGGCACAAAGTTATGTCCGTTTGAATTCTTTTCGTTTCTAATCGTCATTTTTTTTTTTAAATTTAACCGTTGTTGGTTATTAGTTAACGTTTAATAATATACGAGAATCAACGTTACTAAATTATGTAAAGAATGGAAAGTGATATGTGGGATTTTGATTTTTTGAGTCGGTTTTGACTTTATTAATTTTTGAAACGGAATTTTTAAATTTTTAAATCGGATTTTGAAAATGGGAAAAAAACAAGGAAATAACGTATAAAGGAGTTTTAATAACTCAAGGGCAATAAGGTAATATGTTAGGGGAGAAATGAGTAAAACTAGAGGCGGAATATAGCAAACCCCTTAGAAAATAATTTATCGGCAGTGGGCTATTGGACGTTGGGCCACTTAATGAATAAGAGAATTACCTAAGCCAATCTTGAAACGGTTGACCGTTTTGCAACGTCTACTAATAACTGACAAAATAAAAAGGAAAAAATGAGATTGAAAAAGTAACCACCTATT
>VHZZ01026064.1:7119-20531 GCA_009801015.1 Silene noctiflora | reverse complement strand
AAATCACCATCTTCAATATGATAGAATCAGGTGCCACCCTTCACTGCCATAATGCCATTCACCAATCACCATAACCACCATATCATCACGCACCTCTGACCAACACGTACCACACCCACCGCCGCCGCCCTACTGACGCACACTCGCACTACCTTCTTCTGATGACGGTGCCTGAGTACTTGTTGTCCGACTCAGACGACTTTGGCGATGCTGAAACACCGTAGATTGCAGCCCAATCGCCAATTAAATAATTACCTTTCACCGATCGTGAAAATCAACCTTAAACCACCACTGTGTAGATATGTCGCCGATGATAATACGGCAAAGCTAATCACACCTCCGCTTGTTTCTGCAATAAGTACTCGTTTCTCCTCAACTGTTTCCAAGTCAAAACCTAAATCCCCAATTTTTCAATTTGTGTGAATTTTATTTCGATGATTTCGGTGAATTCTGTAATGTCGGTAAATTCTGTGATGTTGGAAAAAGAATCGGTGTGGGTGGCGTTGTCATTTGAGAAAAAAACAAAGAAATTGATTTAGTTCATAACAAATGAGGTTAAGAAAAATACAGAGGAAAGAGAAAGTGTAAAGAACTAAAGATGAGAGTGAGGTCACCATGGTTTAGTGCGTAAGTTGGGCTTGTGCAGTGTGTGTGGATATTTAACTGTTTCCGTCTAATTTTCTTTAATCTATTATCTTTTTCACCGTTCTCACTGAGTGATTGTTCTCACCGGATTCTACCTTTCTCTCTCTCTATATTGACGCCACATTCAGACGGCGACAACTTAACTCATCTTGTTTTTCCTCTCCACTGACTTCCTCTCATAATGATGCAATGCTTCGTCGTATTATTCGCCAACGCCGATCTTTATTCCAGACATCGTCGGCGACATAGCTTAGCCTCGCTTGAGTTTGTCTTCATATCTGAACTTTAAATTACTATTTCTGATTAATATAAAAACGATGAAGAAAGGAAATCGATATTTTTGATTGTGTGGTGGTTGGGGGAGGGATATTGTTGATTGTGTGGTGGTCGTCAAGGAGAGTGATGGTGATAATGTTGGTGGTAGACCTGGTAAATCGGATCAACGGGTCGTATTCGGGTCGGGCCATTTTGGGTCGGATCAGTTCGGGTCTTTCATTGATTTCAGGTTAGTTCAAGTCGACTCGGGTCTTTTCGGGTTTCGGGTCTATTTCGGGTTTGTTCGTCGGGTCAGTTTCGGGTATCCGGGTCGGGTTATTTTGGGTCGGATCATTTTCGGGTCAATGAATAAAAGAGAAAAAGCTATTTCAAATCTTTTCGGTTCAATTACAGTTATGTTTTGTCGGGTCATTTTCGGGTTGGGTGGTTTCGGAACCGGGTTATTTTCGCGTCAAGTTAGTTACGGGTCAAGAGCTCGGGTCATGTTCGGGTCGGGTCGGGTCTGTTCGGGTTTTCGAGTCACATTCGGGTGATGTAGTTTGGGTCATTTCGGGTCTCGGGTCAGCCTTTTGGGGTCGGGTCAATCAGGTCGTGTTGCTTTTGCCAGGTCTAGTTGGTGGTGATCTATGGTGTTTTGGCTCTCATGGTGGCTTCAATAGATGGTGAGTGTGGTTGTTTTGGTGGTGTGGTTTACCGGTGCAAGTCCGATTTATGGTCGGAGGTGAGAGAAGGGAGCATGATACTGTTTAGTGACGATATTGGAATATCTTCGAGAACATAGACCGTATCACAATAATATCATATGTTATTGTAATCTTGTATTATAAGTTATGTATCTTTGTATTTAGGAGAGTAATATCTTTAGCCTTATTTTGTAGGTACTAGTTGCCTTATATGAGGATCTTGTATTATATATATGTGTGATGTTTTGCGTAGCTATGAATAATAAGAACAATTAATCTTTCCACCTTGCTTTTGTTCTTTCGTTTTATCATGGTATCCTGAGCCATTTTTTTTCAGAAAACATATCAAAACAGAGAGAAGAAAACGGGATATGTTAGGAGAAGAAACTCAAGGGAAAATGACAAAATACAAAAAAAACCATACCCATAACCTCGCCTCTTTACCTTCATCCATCATATAACCCTAATTTGATGCTCACACAAACCATTTTTGACGGTGACAATTATTATTTATGGGCAGATGCCGTCAAGAACGGACTTGACGCAAAGAACAAGTTGGGATTTGTTGAAGGGGAGGTCGAAAAACCAAAGGGTGTATATGGAGAAGATAATATTTAATTGCATGCATGGCGCCAATGCAATGCGATTTTAAAGGCATGGTTACGGAATGTTATCGATATTAAGTTACATCCGAGTATTTCCTTTACTTTGACAGTTAAAGAGATATGGGAGGAATTGAAGAATGGATACTCAGCCGGCAACGCACCAAGAATTCACCAACTGAAGGGAAAACTCAATGAGTGCAAGCAAGGGCGACAATCTGTCGTCGACTATTACACTCATTTGAAAACAATATGGGATGAGCTTGCCAATCATATCCGAGTCCTAATTGTACCTGTGGTGCTACTGCAATGTTAGCCAAGGAAAGGGAAGAGGATAAAGTCCATCAGTTTCTGATGAGTCTTGATTTGACATTATACGGTACTGTTACTTACTGATGGAAGACCCCATCACTTCCCTCACTAGGGCATATGCAGTGATATTAAGAGAAGAACGCCATTCAACAATTAAAAAAATAAAAGAAGAGAAAAACGAGGTAGCCATGGCAGTGAAGTCGTATGCTGGGATGGGAAGAATTAAGGGTATTTCTCGAAACAGGATGCAGAAGACGATGAAAAACCACCTCAATGCAATCATTGTGGTAAGTATTACCACACAGAAGATACTTGTTACGAAAAACACGTCTATGAAGTTGTCAAGAGTCGTGGAAGAGGAAGATGCCGTCGAGGATCAGGTAGCCATCATGGTAATTATGGCCGAGGAGGGGGCCGTTCTGGAGGACGAGGACAACAAAACACCTTCCATGCTAATGCAGTGGGAGGTGCATCGAATTCAGGCGACAAAGAGGCATCAAAACAGAATTTCCCGTTCACTAGTGACGAGATAGATCATCTCCGTAGTCTTCTATTGACAAGTCCGGAAGGTCGTGAGAAATTTTGAGGTATGAATGTTAATGTAGCTACTAAATGGCTAATTGATAGCGGAGCTTCCCATCACATGACGGGAAGGCGCGATATACTCAAAAATATGTGGACTGACTGACCATCCATTGTTGGGTTGCCTGACGGCCGAAGAGTAGAAGCACGGGAACATGGAGAAGTTACATTGAGCACGAATTTTGTGCTCAAAGATGTGCTATTTGTGCCTTCATTAACTTGCGATTAGATTTCTGTCCAACAGTTAATACGTGAAAACGATTGTGTAATAAAAATTTTTCCCGACTATTGTATAATGCGAGACTGGCATACAAGGACGGAGATTGGACGGGGTGAGCATAGAGACGGGGTCTACCATTTTGAGCCAAAGAAAACCGTGTTGGCAGCAACTACTATATTGTCAAACACCACTCAACTTTGGCACAAGCGACTTGGGCACCCGTCAAGTAGTGTACTGTCTCAGTTTTCTTCTTTAATTGGTAATAATATTTCTTGGAATTCTGGTATTGTTTGTGATCCATGTTGTAGGGCAAAGCAAACTCGTTCCCCTTTCAAAATTAATAATAAGAGAAGTGATGTTTTATTTGGTTTAATACATTGTGATATTTGGGGTCCTTATCGAGTTGTTAGTTTATCTCGTGCCCACTATTTTTTAACGATATTTGATGACCATAGCCGTAGCGTTTGGTTATATCTCATGAAAGATAGGAGTGAAGTAGGAGAATTATTACGAGTTTTTTGTCAAATGGTTAAAACGTAATTTGAAAAATGTGTCAAAGTTGTGCAAAGTGACAATGGATCAGAATTTTTATCTGGGCCTGTAAAATATTATTATGAGGAAAATGGAATTATTTTTCAAACCAGTAACACTAAAACACCTCAAAAAAATGGACGAGCCGATAGAAAGCATAGGCACATCCTCAAGAGAGCGAGGGCTTTACGTTTTCAAGCTGAGTTGCCTATTCACTTTTAGGGGGAATGCATCTTAACAACCGCTTACTTAATAAATAGAACCCCGACACCATTACTAAAGGGTCGAACACCTTTTGAAGTTCTATATAATAAAAGCCCCGAATTGGAAGGAATACGAGTTTTTGGATGCCTTTGTTACGTTCATAACAAAGACAAGCCACGTGACAAGTTTGGGGAAAAGGGTAAGCGATGTGTGTTTTTAGGGTACCCTCATGGAAAGAAGGGTTGGAAAGTGTATGATTTAAAGGAAAAGAGAATGTTTGCATCACGGGATGTGACCTTTTATGAACATGTTTTCCCGTTCGCTGGACTCGTATCACAAAACCTATACAAAATATTCCAAACGAAAGCAGGTGTAATTTTGAGCAAGAAGCGTGTGATGTTGGTGTCAACGATGATAAACAAGACACGAATTATGAAGTCATGGGGAGTATTAAGACCACGGGAGAGGAGTTTGATGATGGCCAAGGAGTTGATGATGGCCAAAATGTTGTGGTAAATGAGCCAGTTACTGCAACAAGGGACGAACATCTTGGTCGAGGGGCAAGACAGAAATTTGAACCAGCGTGGAAAAGCGATTACATATGTAAATCAACGAGACTTCTTAATCCCGTTTCAAATGCTCACCACGTTCAAGCAAAGCCTCAGCGATCACAGGGCATATTTAGCGGCACTTGATGAGATACAAGAGCCAAATAATTATAATGAGGTTGCACAAAGTGCGAAATGGCGAGAAGCAATGAAGAAAGAAATAGATGCACTTGAAGCGAATGGAACATGGAAGATCGTTTCATTATCGCAAGAAAAGAAACCCATCGGTTGTAGGTGGGTTTATAAGGTGAAAAACAAAGCTGACGGGAATGTTGCTCAAGGATTCACCCAAATCGAAGGGGTCGATTATCATGAAACTTATGCACCGGTCGCAAAGATGACGAGTGTGCGATGTATGTTGGCAGTAGCAGTTGCAAAAGGATGGTTGATCAAACAATTGGACGTCAATAATGCATTTTTACATGGTGAACTAGATGAAGACGTTTACATGAGATTACTGCAAGGTTTCGAGGTCAATGGGAACGGTAAGATTTGCAAGCTGTTAAAATCAATATATGGGCTGAAACAAGCCTCCCGTAATTGGTTTACAAAACTCACGAATTCCTTGCAAAGGTACGGTTTCGTTCAATCCTTAGCCGATTACTCATTGTTTACGTATAATAAGAATGGAGTTTTTATTGGGGTCTTAGTATATGTTGACGACATGATCGTCTTAAGCAACGACAAGGGAGCATGTGATGGTTTCAAAACATTCCTCGACAGAAAGTTTGGCATTAAGGACTTGGGACGTCTAAAATATTTCCTAGGAATCGAGGTAGCACACGGTTCTAAGGGACTATTTCTTAACCAATGTAAATATGAGTTGGGCATCATTGATGAAGTCGGGATGAAAGGGGCGAAGCCAGTCCATACCCCAATGCTTCAGCATCATCGTCTTGCACTAGCCACTGGTTATGTACTCAGGGACGTCATGAAGTATAGGCGGTTAGTAGGAAGACTAGTTTATCTCACAATTACACGACCAGACTTGGTCTATGTCGTTCATGTGTTATCACAATTTGTGAACGAAGCAAGGAAGGAGCATTGGGATGTGTTTTTACGAGTAGTTCGTTATATAAAGCTAAACCCAAGCAAGGGAATTATGTTAAGTAAAGAGTCAGACTTGGAGTTGCAGGGATTTTTGTGACTCAGACTGGGCAAGCTTCCTATTGACGAGAAGATCGTTAAGTGGATATTTTGTGTCACTTTAAGGATCACCAGTGTCATGGCGCGCAAAGAAACAAGCCACTGTCGCAAGATCGACGGTGCAAGCAGAGTATCGTTCAATAGGGGCAGTCACGAGTGAAGTTATATGCCTAAAGGCTTTCCTAGCTTCACTGAGTGTGTTTCATACGAAACTAGTCAGTTTGTTTTGTAATAATCATGCGGCTATCCATATAGAAAAGAACCCGGTGTTCCATGATCGAACTAAACATATTGAAATAGATTGTCATTTTGAAAGGCAACATCTTGTCAACAAGACCATTCGTATGTTTCACGTCCGCAGCAAGGAGCAAATCGCTAATTTATTCACTAAGGCACTCGGGGGTGAGACATTCAATCATTTACAATGCAAGTTAGGACTTGGTTTACCAAGTGATCCAACTTGAGGGGAAGTATTGGAATATCTTCGAGAATATCGACCATATCACAATAATATCATATGTTATTGTAATCTTGTATTATAAGTTATGTATCTTTGTATTTAGGAGAGTAATATCTTTAGCTTTATTTTGTTGGTACTAGTTGCCTTATATGAGTATCTTGTATTGTATATATGTATGATGTTTTGCCTAGCTATGAATAATAAGAACAATTAATATTTCCACCTTGCTTCCGTTCTTTCGTTTTATCAGACGATATCCTTGGGGTCGGCAGCATGGTGGCGACGGTGACGGCAGCGGTGGTGATGGATTGTGGTGTGGTGGTGAGCTTGGTGTATCATGGTGGAGCGGTGGATACACAAAATACCAGCCCGGATACACAATGTATTATTATCGGATACACAAATCGATTTGTGTATCTAATAGTAATACCTTGTGTATCCGGTAGTACTACCATGTGTAAGTACATAAACCACTGAACAATATAATCGATCAAGTTAGCAATCATATTCAGAAATAATGATACAAATATAGGAAACAAGTATTATGTGATAAAAATGTTTGGTTAACATTTTCGTCAGGTAATGCTTTGGCATTCATCCTTTGAGTTTGCAATCATTTACTTCCCCCACTTATTTGGATCTGTACCGTACCATCTTACAAAATATGCGAGGAGAATTTCAAGTAAGAAATTAGAGTCATTTGTAGACTTGTAACCTATTTGCTCATTTAACTAATTAGCTGACTTCTCAAATTTCATTTTCTTCTAAAAAGAGGGTTGTTCTTAAAGACCACCAATTATTAATAACTGACTTGTTACACCAGTATTCCAAATTTATATACTTGGTCACAAATCTGGAGATCCATATTGAATTCGTCTCCTCCAAAATCTATACATGAGGTTATTCTATTACATGATCAGTCACGTCCCTCATGCATTGAAATCAATTGTTAAATACAACTGAGATTGATTACTGTTTCCGTCTAATTACAATTGAAATCATTGCTCTATGCGTAATGACCCCAAATAGCTCTAAACCAGGAAGGAATACACGTACATTTTACGTGTACAGAGCATTGGTGCGGTAACGATAAATGTCGGACGAGAGCGAGGAGCAAAAGCTTCTTCCTGTGGAAAGGGTTGAAGCATTTGACGTCGAGGGATCGTCAAAGATTAGAGGATTGACAGAATTCCACGTTCGAAGCATGAAGGAGGCTAAGGAAATGTGGGAGATAGTCGGGCCTGTTATATTAATATCAGTTGCTCAGTTCTCCATGGGATTCATAACCACTGCTTACATTGGACCTTTGGGTCAGGTTGAATTGGCCGCGGTTTCTATCGTTCAGAATGTCCTTGAAGGTTTTGTTTTTGGTGCTATGGTACGTTTCTTTCTCCGTCTTTTCGACTTTCAGTGCTCTAATGTGAAGCATTCAGATTTTGACATGTTGCTGTTCTTAGCTAGGGATGGGAAGCATTGTGGAGACGCTAAGTGGTTAAGTTGTAGGAGCGGGGGACTTCCAAACGCTCGGAATACACCTACAAAGATCATTCATCACACTTTTATCACATCTTTGTTTCTCACCCCTTTGTACTTGTTTACATAACCTTTTCTTAAGATCATTCACCAGGATGAAATTATCTCCGAAGCAGCGGGCAACTATGCCATTTGGGTTATCCCACAGTTGTTTGCTTACGCCTTCAACTTTCCTATACAAAAGTTTCTTCAAGCACAGAGTAAAGTTTGGGTGATGTCTATAATTTCAGTACTAGTAGTTGGGTTTCATACATTTCTGAATTGGTTGCTCGGATTCCGTTATGGCCTGATTGGTGCTGCAATTGCTAGGAATGTTTCATGGTGGATAATTGTTTTTGCTCAAATGATATACATTGTTACTGGGTTTTTGCCTGAGTCATGGACTGATTTATCCTTTTCAGCTTTAACATCATTATTCGAATTTCTGAAGTTCTCCTTGGCGTCAGCATTGATGTTCTGGTGAGCCATGATTCCTCCAGTCTCCACTTACATACGGTGTATTTCTCTAAGGCATCTCCTAACCATATGTATACTGTCTTGGAGCATAATCTAGGACAGAATTTTCGGCTGACAATGTTTATTTGCACTTGCAGCTTGGAGATGGTACCCCAGAATTTTTCAAGGGTGTAAGCTTCAATATACCAACCGAGCATCCATAATAAGAGTGAATTTTCCTATAAAATTACAAGCACTCGTAGAGATTTTAACATAATTATCAAGCCAAACACACCCTTTAAATCTGAATGGCAATAAATAGAGCTCAAAACTGAAATTGTATAAGCTATTCACCTAAATTGTCTCATAATTAAGTGAACAAGCAATAATACTACCTTTTGCCAATTTACAGTCATCTCTAAGCTTTCAAGCTTCAAATGCAAAGTATTAAATTGGGGGCCTTCATAGTACTTATTTAAAACTCAAGACAAAGATAAGAAGACATACGAGTTGTGAAATAACAGGCACAAGAGGCGGAATGAGCCATAACCAAGCATATAAGTCATAAAATTCGTAATCAAATGGCCTAATATTCTTCGTTATACAGATTGAAGAGTGTCGGATTAGGTATGAGATTAATAGCATACGTGTTGTAAGCATTTGAATAAAGAAAACGAATAGATAAATATAAGTAGAATTAGATAACCAAAGTGAGAATGCATAGAGGGCACCAATGGGTACCATAGATTTTTTAATATTAATCATAGCCGCATTTTCGTTGCTAATGTCAGGGACAAATTATAACCAACCTTTATGCGAGATACCTTTCTTTAATCTACTAGACATATACTTTTAGCTTGCTGGATAAACTAATTTAAATTACTGGATACATACATGTAACTTACTAGATAGTAGATACACAATACCAATCCTATTTTAGGATAGATACCACTCTTTTCGGTTAGTAGATACACTTTTTAAGTTACTAGATACATACCTTTAACTTGTTAGATACACCCCTTAAAATTACTAGATACATACATTTAGTTTGTTAGATACACACCTTTAAATTACTAGATATATACATTTAGCTTACTAGATACACTCTTTAAGTTACTAGATACATACATTTAGTTTCCTAGATACACTCCTATATGTATTTTAGAACAAGTTTTCCAACCAGCGCCCTAAAGTATAGGTGGAAAACAAGTTGTGAAATAACAGGCACAAGAGGCGGAATAGGCATAACCAGGAAAATAAGTCATAAAATTTGTAATCAAATTGCCATAATACTCTCAATTATACAAATTGAAGCGTGTAGGGTTAGGTATGAAATCAATAGCATAGGGCTTTAAGCCCTTAAATAAAGGAAACGAATAGATAAATATAAGCAGAAATAGATAACCAAAGCGAGAATGCATAGAGGGAACTAGGGGTGTTCATAAAATACCGAACCGTAAAAACCGAACCGAAAAAACCGTAAACGACAAATTATTTTAGTTAACTTAACCGAACCGTTTAAAAAATCCATTTCGGTTAACCGAACCGAATT
The DNA here is from genome assembly GCA_009801015.1 of Silene noctiflora. Taxonomy (NCBI): domain Eukaryota; kingdom Viridiplantae; phylum Streptophyta; class Magnoliopsida; order Caryophyllales; family Caryophyllaceae; genus Silene; species Silene noctiflora. The sequence goes on along the minus strand of VHZZ01026064.1, from coordinate 10,742 downwards.
TRAAACCCCAAAAACGGTTCGGTTTCGGTTTTCATTTTCATAAATTCGGTTAACCGTTTGAACCGACTATATAAGCGTTGAAAAAAAAAAACCCTAAAATATAATCCCTAATTCCCATTTCCCCAGTTCCCTACCTCGGCTTCAATATTCCTTCAAACCAGATCTTCCATTATTCTTCCTTCAATCGTCCTTCAATCTTCCATTCTCTCACAATCTCACATTTCACTCTCAAATCTCACTCTTTCACTCAAACAACCAGATCTTCCATTCTTCCACCAGATCTTCCATTATTCTTCCTTCAATCGTCCTTCAATCTTCCATTCTCTCACAATCTCACATTTCACTCTCAAATCTCACTCTTTCACTCAAACAACCAGATCTTCGTCTTCCAGATCGTTGTCGTCGACTCGTCGTGCTCACTGCTCACTGCTTACTGCTTACTGCTCAGGTACTCTTGCTCCCATCTCCTTAATTACTGTTATACGAATTTGTTTCAAAGATTTGTCGTCATGTCAATAAAAGATCCTTAATCGGCTGTGTGATTTTGATTTTTTTTATGTGACATTATATTGTAATGACTAATGAATTTAATCATTGTATTGCACTCTTAATAGGTGTGCTATGGAAAATTTCATCAACGATAACATTGAAAGTGAAGAAAGCGGTTATCGGTTAACCGATGAACCGCACCGTATTAAACGGTTAACCGAACCGAAAAAACCGGTTAAAAACGGTTCGGTTTCGGTTCGGTGTTCTGGCGAACCGACTTTGGCGGTTAACCGGTTTTTTGAACCGGTTCGGTTCGGTTAACCGTTTTGAACACCCCTAGAGGGAACCAATGGTACCATAGATGATAGATAAACCGTTTCAAATAGCATTATGCGTGACAGCCAAGAGCGAAACAAAAAATGAAGGACTATATTTTACAAAAGCAAAACGCGGAATTCAAAGCATTGTACGTCAAGTGTTTCTGCCATTAGGGAGTCATTTCCGCATTTTTCATTTTGAGTGATTGGCAACATGAAAATCTCCAATAACACTCAAAATACCATCAATTAAAATAATTTAATCTCACATGATATATGATTCGGCTACTTTGTAGAAAGACATGGTATCTCTTGCTGGATTTCAAATTCTCATACAAAAATCAATTACACAACCAAGAAAAATCAAAAGTTCATCTTTAACAAACCCTAATTTTTTTCGATTATCTTGATAATTTATCACAAAATTACATTAAAAATGGAAAAAATTTAAAAGATCCAAAATCATAATTGAACTAACCTTGTATTATAGTGAACTTAGATCGAAATAACGGTTGCAGTAGTGTTGCTCAATTAGTAGAGCCGATCCAGCGAAAGAGGAAAGGTATAGCGGAAAAGAGAGAGAGAGAGAGAGAGGGAGAGAGAGAGGGGGAGGGAGAGAGGGATAATGAACCGTCAGGTGGCGGCGACTTTCACCGGTGATCGGCCGACATCATCAAGTGGTTGGGTATGCGGGAGGTTGAGGAGACAGGAGAGATGAGAGAGTACTGGTAGCGTGAAAATGAAACACCGTCACATTATCAGCGTGTGATCGAGGAAGTACTGGTGTAGATTTGTGGATTTTAAGTTAGTTCGTATGGTTCGTACGGGATCCCGCCAATAAATATATATATATATATATATATATATATATATATATATANATATATATATATATATATATATATATATATATATATATAAAAAGAGAGAATAGATCAAGTGAGACCAACCTTTCCTTTGAGTCCTTGAGTTACCTTTAGATGATGAATATGGATGGATGAGATTGAACCCCCAAAAAGGTGGTTAATGAGGTAATTTATCACTCTCTCTACTAACACTAATTCATGACTAATTCACTATATATCATTTTCCTCTCGTTCACTTCTCTCTCATCTCATACAATATCATTTATTTCCTCTCTCCAAAATCCAATTAAATACAAAATCCAAATGGATCAAAAATCCCTCCCTCATTCACCACCACTACCCACCCGTAACCACCACCTACCACGGCCAACACGCCGTTACCGACCAACCCATAAACCACCAACCGTCCTCTTTTCTCTCCGCCTGCCATCGCCCACAACTCACCACAAAAACGACCCAAACCCTAACGACGACCACACAACCCCGACGACCTTGACGACCACCGCTGTCTTTTCACGCCACCTCATCATCTCATCCTTCTGCCGCCTCCATCCTCTTGTCCTCTGTCGCGGCTGTCGCCGCCTCTTTTTCTCGTTTCTTGTTTTTTTTTTTTTTTTTTTTAGATCTGAGAAAAATGTGGTGATGGTGGTTGTTTGTTTGTTTGTTGCGGATGACCATATTTTTCGCATCAAATAATCTGGTGAATTGATGATAAGAATTAAAGAATAATAAAGAGATTCATATAGATGCATTGGAGAAACGACTATATTGCCTGTCCAATCCATTGCTTAACCTTTTAGTTCTTGTGTTGTAATGTGAGCAGTCCTTCTCTTAAGAAAGCATATAAGCAGTTGGCTTTGTTGCCTTCCACTTAATATCATACATGCATGAATAAATCTTTGAATGAATAAAGTGGGAGGAGATCTACGTTTTTCCTTCCCTTTATCCAGATATGCTTTCGTTTTTTTTAATTTCAAATCTCCTTTGTTTTAGTTATCGGCTTGTTATATATTTCATATTTCGTATTTCAAATATCGTCTTGTTTTATATTTTTTCAAATCTCGTCTTGTTATATATAAATTTTTTAAGATTTCGTATTTAAAATCTCGTATTTTTATTTATTTTCTCGAATATTTTTTTGTAAATTCGTCTCGTTGTGAGTGTAACTTTGTTTTTTTAGATCCCGTTTTAATTTGTGAGATACTTATATTTTAATCTTAAATCTACTAAATAGATATAATTCGTCCTACTTTTATTGTATGAGATTTAATTTTCCGATCTTGTTTTTGTTTTTCTTTTCAAATCTACTTTTTTTGTGGGTGTGGATTGGTGATGGTGGATGGTGATGGTATATGCCGGTGGCCGGATTAAAGTTACACTCCTAACGAACAAAAGTTACACTCCTAAAGGACCAAACTTACACTTATAAAACAGCAAAGTTACACTCATATAGGATCGAAGTTACACTCATAGAGAATCAAAGTTACACTCATAAAATTGTGTTAAAATTACATAAATTCAACCTTAAAATACTTAAGTTACATAAAATCAAATTTTTATGGTATAAAATGATATTAAAATACTAAAGTTTCACTCTTAAAATACTAGAGTTACACTCGTAAAGCATTAAAGTTACACTCGTAAAATGTTAAAATTATATAAACTCAAAATTTTCACACTAAATCGCTTTAAAAAAAAATCAAAGTTACACTCGTAAAGCATCTAAGTTACACTCGTAAAATGTTAAAATTATATAAATTCCAATTTTTATTTACAAAATCGCTTTAAAAGTTCAAAGTTACACTTAAAGTATCAAAGTTACACTTGTAAAATGTTAAAATTATATAAATTCCATTTTTTCTTTACAAAATCGCTTTAAAAATTCAAAGTTACACTCGTAAAGTATCAAAGTTACACTTGTAAAATGTTAAAATTATATAAATTCCATTTT
>VHZZ01026058.1:6084-16600 GCA_009801015.1 Silene noctiflora | reverse complement strand
ATATATATGTTATATACTCACTTCAGCAACATTGTCACGTCCATTAGCTCCTAATTGCTGTGAAGAAGGTCTACTCACAGTCTTGACAGGGTTTCCTACAAAACCAAAAACCAATAAAAAATGAAAGGGATAGGACTGTTGTTTTTTTCATGGTTCTCAGATGATGCAAATAGAAAAGTCTGAATAGATATAGGCTTTCTCAGTCAAAAAATTGGCAAATACAGAAATGGTAGTTCAAAACTCGCATGGCAAGAACCTTTTTTCCCTCCTCTATTCACTCTTCAGACATTGCACGATCTTCACGTGATGATAGATTAATAGTTGTGAGTTCGAGGATTTTCTTTATACAACGCTGACAGGGTTTACATAAAAAAAATGTGTTATTAATCAAAGGGACTTTGTTTTTTGCGTTATGGATGGGAGTAGAACCAGTGTATAGTCAACTCTTGTATAACGGTTACTTAGGGTTTATCAGTAGAAAGTCACGGGAATATAATTTTAAGGCAAGAAATTTCTTGCATTGCAAAAGCTGGAACTGCCTTATATACAGTCTCTTTGTGCTGGGTCAAAATCTTGAATCAATATTCAACACACAACCACACAACATTTGAAGTCTATATTGTTTCCAACATCCTTTCACTGATAATGTGTACAGTGAGTAATGAAATTACATTGCAAATTGTTGTGCCGAAATGCTACTTCCCAAAACCAGAAACGTGCACAGCTTAGTGATTTTGCTTTATTTCACCATATTCTGAAGTCAAAGAATAGTGAGTCTTTGGCTCCATGGGACATTGAAATAAGTTTGAAGACTCTTATCTATTAAAAAAAAAAAACGAACGAAAACACAATAAACAAAGCCCAAAGATGCACATTAAGCACGTATTTCCAAGATTTTAGGGAATTGGCTAGTAAGCCATGCTGCAAGATATTTGAATCATGAAGAGAGGAACTCAGCAAGACCAGAATTTTGGAAGGGGACAAAGAGTATTCCCATGATATATATGCAGGTTTAAGTACTATCTGTCTAGCATACTCCTTTGTATCTAATTTCACTAACGGTTTTCTATTCAATGGACAATAAGTTTAAAGTAGCAAATAAAGGGCCATCTGGACTGTTGGAATTTGATTTTGTAACCCATGGAGGCTAGCCTTTGTAAAATTGTTCCCAGACAAACATAATGAGAATTGGAAATGATGCTAGTGATATCATTCGACAGGCAACATAACAAGTTTAAAGTAGCAAGCAAAATGTTCTCTTAAAACATGAATCAGCGCACCTCCAACACTAGAAACTGCAAGCTCCTTTATCAATATACATTTGCATTCCATCCTTTTTGTCAGACATAATGAAAAATTGGAAGTTAAAGTTGTTTCCATAAAGATTCTGTAGGTGTTTAGAATGAATAGAATGTTTCATTTAAGGCAATTATTAATGGATCTCATTATTACAAAAAAAAAAAAAAATCACATACAATTCTCACAATAAACATTTGGGTGGAGACACCATTTCACAGTCACCATGTCTTGAGTTGCTAATTTCTTGTAATGTGGTCAGCAACTCACTATTCTTTCACGGTGTAATATGATAGTTTGTGCATTTAATGACTTGTTAAATAGTTTGTGCTTCTAATATTGTGACATAAAGACCATTCGAAGCAATTGTTGAAGCAATTTTCATTGCGGATCATCTGGAGAAAGTATCTATAAGTTTTTAACCACACGAGTAATGTTGCGTACATTGAAATCCCTTACCTGCTTTCTGGAATGTGGAAGACTTTTCAGACACAGGGATGATGATATACGCCATATGTATTTATAAAAGATACACTTATACCAATTCATCTACCACATAGACCTAGACCAGTATCCATCAAATCTTGATTCTAAGTTCCTTCACATTCCACCTATTCATTTAAAAATTTGAAGGTCATCATATGCAAACAGGTTTATCTTCCCTGGTTGCAATTTGAACAAAATCCAACTTGATGTCGATCACACACATCAGAGGCCTTGTGTCACACCTAAAAAGTAATTTAATGGAAGTACATAACGTTGCAAATCATCTATCCTAGTACAAACATTAAAAAATGTGCATCTTTGGGCTTAGGAGCACGTCAAAATCAAACATTGTGGAAGGAAAATCAGCAACCCACAAAAAAAAATGATATTCTGGTGGTAACTAGATATAGCAAACGGGTCACTCGAATGGCGGGCCAGCAATGTTTGTTTACTCTATTGATTACCACAATGCAAGTACTGCTGCTCCCTCAACCATAAACAAAACAGTGACTAGAAAAAAAGTTCCATTGAGTCCGAAGTTCTCCGCAGCACAGGATTAGACGAGGGCTTGTGTACAGAACACAAATCAATAAAAACTTGATGGCATCAAATAAGCACAGGACTCCTCACAAAAAAGAAAAATCATAATAAGCACAGGATACATAATGGCATCACATATGTATGATTCTCAACTCGCAACTTAATGAACACATCAAGAGCGTATGACGCTTAAACAAATTAGCATACCATTAACCTGCAGATCTGCGTACTGTGGCCATTGTATCCTAAATGGAACTATATCATTTAGAAGCATGCACCACACCTGAAAAGATGAATATTACAACAGGTTATATTCTTGGAAGATACTGAATTACTGATAGTAAGAAGGGGTATACTCTATAAAGAGTGTAAACTAAAAGAGTAATAGATAACCTGGACACGAAACTCAGCCTTCTGCAATAGATCCCTATCCACCCTGGTTAATTTGAAGGATTTTTCCACACTCACATGTGGATTAGTTCTGAAAAGCATAGAAGGAATGTGTATAATACACAAGCTAACTACTTGACAATGGGAGCACAAAGGTCATATGGAAGAAAAGCCAAAAACACAGAAATCAATAGAATAAATAAGCAAGAAGTTGTAAGGTATTCCCAACAGCAACAGTACTTGAAAAAAAGATACTTTTATAATGAAAATTTCAGAAAACAGTGAAGAAGCAAGATTCATATGTACAAAAGAATCACTGGATATTTAATGAACAACACTGCATCTCAGCCCCAAGACTTAATTATTTTCTTTTGCCTCCTCAAATAGATGACAGCTTATTGGCATATTGCTAACTTTCATTTTTATTATTCAGAGAATTGAAAAAGCACCGAGAAACAAGTCAATCAGACATTATTCAGAGGATGACCATCTCGCTCAAGGTTGGATAGAGAACAGAGTTATCTAATCAAAGCATAAGCTACTTGCCGGATTCAGTTGCTGCTCTGCTTGAATGTAAACAATTCTTTAAAGAAAGCAAAGATGCAATTTCCTGAGAAAAAAACCTATTCACTTTATTTCCCTCACAGTCCTGCAAGATGTACAATCTACTAGTATTCTTGAAGGTTTGTAAAGCTGATGTTTCCAGAACACTCTACCATATAAAATCGAGAAAACATAATGTAGAAAATATTATTGTCGAATTAGAATGATAAGTTGATAACTTTTTCCAGTTTAATGGAATAAGTACATATGGAAGCATATCATGATTTCATTGAGTCTTCCCAGACGTGTACCTTGAATTGGCTCCAGATCGGGAGCTTCCCAAATAAAATGTTTAGATATTCAATTAACATAGAGGAGACCATGAGGATTTAATTTATTACATCCTAAGCCAATCCTAATATGCATTTGGCATCTTATAGACAGAACTCGGTACGACAAAACTACAACGAATGCCTACTGGCTGTCACTTTGCCATTCATTAGACATCAAAACTGGAAAAGGAAGGTAAAACCATATAGAATTGTTGGTTGAATAATTCATATTCTGACAGCTGTTTTTGACAGCTGATTTCTGACAATGACAATTAGGATGATGATTGATGAGGGCATCACATAATCAGCTGATGGATCTTATTTCAGAGAGATCTTCCAATAATGTTAGAATACCATTTCATTGAAAAAGCAATTTATCTCATCCTTTGAAAAATTAAAATAAAGCAGCACAGAAAATTTGGAAGAAAGAGGACACAGAAATTCATATTTCAAGTACCCATCCACAGTGCCCCATGTTCAGTAATAATTCAAGTACCCATCCACAGTACCCTGTGTTCAGTAATAATAGCACATCATAAGAGACTAAAATATTTTGCATACCCGTCCACAGGAATACTCGAAGGTACTAACTTGATCGGATACAACGGATGTGCCATAGCTGCCCAAAACCTGAATATGACCACAGACGTCAAAAGGTAGGGCATAAAAGAAAAACTCAACTTCAAGCACACTCTATAAACGGTAGAGGCAGAAAAGGAAACATAAGCAACCACTTTTACTCATTTTTCATTTATTAGAAAAGGTACTGCTTTGGTCCCAAATTATTTTGACCAATCATAAGCGTTATAAGACTATTTTACCGGACCAGACGCACAGAAATACTTTAGGAATGAATATGTTTTAGGAATTTCATCAAGCCAAACTACAAGTTTCACTTTCCATTAGAGGTTTGCCATCTGTGTAATTGTAAGCTTCATAATCTTGGGTAAAATTAGCCTACTTTTTTCATCTCCCTGATTCCTGCCTTTTGTTATGTCCCAGCATTAAAGAAGTGGGTCAATTCTCATGAGAGCAGCTTTTTAGTGTGAGAGGTGAACTATTGGTTTATCCTATTGGTATTATTATTGAGCACTATCAATGTTGTAAGGAACAAAGATATGTAAGACTAGGGAGAGAAGAGAAAATAATGTTGAGGCAATGTGCGTGTATCCCTACATTAAGTAGTCACTGGTTGGGAAGATGTCCTGTATCTTTTTAGAAGTTTTCCCCCTAGGACTATCGTTATGACGAATTACTCGCTTACCTGCATTGTAAACTAAGACTGTTGGGAGTAGCATGTAACTTTGATCAAAACACACAAAATTAATAGCCATTAAATTATATACGATCTTTTGTTCCACAATATCATTACAGTATGAGAAAACAAAACATAAATCACAGTGAGGCGGGAAAAGTTACATACGGGTCAGAACGTTTCACACGACAGATTTCACATAAAAACTGCGTAGGAGTAGGTATTGTTTCCATCAGCCTCTCAGGAATTATCACACAATTAATGTGTTGCCATATATTGCAGTCGGGGTCCACACACTGCACGGTAAATAGTCTCATGAGAAGCCTATTACTAGAAACTGTTCCCGGGTTCAACAAATTGATTAAAGAAACATGGAATAACACAAGACATTCTAAAGAAATAACATTCAAAAGTCAATTTCTTTACAAGTATATGAAGTGATGTCCCGGAAAGAACATATTGTGTATGATTGAAACAATTGTACCTGAACCAGCGGAACATCATTGGGCAAATCGCTGCCACAAGGACATCGAAGTTTCCTTTCAAACTGTGATTCATCAACTTCCTCTTTAGGCCGCAGTCTGCTGCTACTCGAACTATTATGCTTCTTTGTATTTGAGTCACTAGCCACTGATTCTTGCATATTCCTAAAGCCCCCACACCAAAAGAAACCCAAATTTATAAATACAACCACAAGGAATCTAGATAGGCACAGCTAGCAAAGTGCAAGTCGATGATGATGAAAACTATGAAAAACTATAACAGTCGTCACCGAAAATTCTAAAAAAGAAAGCCATCCTCCTCTAATCTGGATTTTGTTTTTCATCCAGACTTACAAATGAAAGTTAAGAAGAACTAGTGTCTGGGTCCAGGTTCCGATCTTGAAGTCCTTCATGTAATGTCCCACAACAAATAGTAACTTGACAAAAAAACAATGACAAACTATTTGAAATCATCCTTTAAACTCCACAATTAAATTTCACCCCATAGTTTTTTTTCCTCATATTCTACTCATGTCCACAAAGTGTTGGTTTTTTATGTCGGCTGCCAAAGTCACAAATCTACAGCAAGTGTCGTCTTTAAACGGGCTTGAGATGAGATGTGACATGAATGTCATAAAGACGCTCAAACTTCTATCCAAACATTTTCTTAGTTCTCAATGAAAAGGTGTTCCTCATTTTTTATGCCTTTCCATTTTTCTCTCTTCACACTTATTTTTTCGCCTATCGTACTTTTACTGTCATGTTTTTTCTTTACTCCACTTTTTCATAGTCAACCCCAAACAATTCTGTGACCAAGCCCTAGTTGTTGCATTGTTGTATACCTTAATTCCAAGGCAACCAAACAATAAGATAACAAGTGATCATCATGTGCTCTCTTGCAGTTAGGTCCTGTCTTTGCGGAATCTATCCTTATCCCTCTTCGCGGTAAGTTGGGTTCATCCTCACGACTCTAATATTGTACTTTCTACTTGGAAGAGAAAAAATGAAAAGAGGTCGGATTGCCGTAGTTTGGAAGATGGCCCTTTTGGCTAATTATGGTGGTGCACTAGGATTAAATAGTCATCGTATTTTGATAATATGCCACTTCCAATAAAAAGGTCAAGTTTCACTTTTTGAGGCTACTATATAGCACGTGCTAACCAAACAGCAACCTGTCTTTTCTTCTTTTTGTAGATAATATTACCCACCATAGTTTTTTTACAAGTAAGATATATAAATTAAGGGGCACCAAGGGGGTGAGACCCATGTACAAAAGGTATCATAGAGATGGTGCCCATTTACAAAAGGATAATATTACCCACCATAGTATTAGAGCATAACATCTAAAGTGCATTGGTTGATCTTAAGAGCATTGGTTTATACACTTCAGCGAGTTTAAAGATAAGTAGGTGTTGTGGGACAAACCAAGCAAGACAAAGGAGTGACCCAGTGTGCAACAAACCTGTAGACCCAATTAAATCTTTGATAATCTAGAGTTAGAATCAAAGATTTACATAGGGGGGGGCGAAAATCAAGTAAAAGAATAGGGGATCGAGTATCTACTAGGTGAGACTTTTTCCTTGGTTTAACGGACTCGGACTCAAGAAATTTTCAAGAGGATACGAAAGAAGAAAAGGTCTGCACCTGTATGTTGCGTCAATAATTTCTATGAGTCCCTCCTTCCCATTTACATTATTCTTGTACAAACCAGGAGCTGCAAATATGCATAAGTTGTTAATATTTCTTCTAATGCATCAAAACCACAGACAATAATAAGAAAGGTCTCTGAAATTAAATTCTACGAAGTAAATTTTTAATGCATTGCAATGTTAAGAAACGCATGCCGGATGCCGACATGCTGTTGAGAACATATAAGATGGGTAAGATGAAGCAGGCAAGAAGAAACTCACTCCCTTCATCATAAAGCAAGGCTAAGATTCTGTCAGTAAGATCCTACGAACAGGTAAACCGAAGAAGAAATGAATTGTCAAGCAGGCTGGAGATATACGTGGAAAAGTTTTGATATCTTCATGACTTCAATACAGCAATGAGGATATCAAAAATACATAATGTTAACACCTTACCTGTTTCCTCCCTTGCTTTGAAAGACCTACTTGACTTAGTACATCCTTAAGCTCTTTGATCCGGAATTGTAACAATTTAGTCTGCAAATGCAATTCAAATATGGTATTACAAACAATGCAATTCTAGGGCCTAGAGGATTCTATTTCGCACATTTTAGCATGACTGGCTAATTCGATATGAATAAATGACGTACAATTCACGACTAGCTGTAGTAGAGTGTCTGATATAGATACATATTTAAATGAGTGGCATGATAGAGTACATCTAAATGATTCGCAATTCACTAGCGCTGGGAGATGGCGCAAATTAGGTACACATCCACTTAAGAACCTGTTTTAATACGGAGTATTACTTTTCTTTCATAGTGTGGTCAGATAATACATATCACTCAAAGACTGACAAGAGAATTTCTACAGGCACAAGAGAAGACTACGATACCAGAGTGGCAGGTGGCAGGTGGCAGGTGGCCGGTACAAAGATTACTATGAAAATTTTCACTCTCGCAAGAAATTGTCAGAAAAGATAAAATTTGATTTCAAAACAGGTAAAATACAACTTCACATTCGGAAAAAGATTGAGAAGCCGAGGCATCGAATTTTACTACTCATACTTTCCTTACTTCACGGTAACCATACTTGCATAGTAACAATTTCTAAGTAAAATAATCAGGTCCACGATTCTAGCCATAGCTATTATTATTGAGCCTCGTGATAGACAGCATTTAGAAATTAGGCAGGGTTTACATATCACTTATAGCAATTGGTTTCCTCATCCAATTTATGAGTGATAGTAAAGCAGCATCCAGTTAGAAATTGAAGTAGAGTTTGCTTGTTTCATTCATTCATTTACTTGTAGGTTAGCTTCTCTTTTTGCAGAAGTATGATACAGACATCAGCTTCAATCTAGGGGCCTCGATAATTCAGAATATTCAGTCCAACTGCTTTTTCTGTCACCCAACTCACAATGGAATGCCTGCACAACCTTTAAGGCCTAACCCTAATTCTTAATTCTTGTTCCAACTAAAATAATTACACGGGTAGAAAATAGGAGACTGTGTAAGCCATGAAAATGATTTTTCTACTTTTGTGGGGGACGGCAATTAAGACTCATACTCTTTAAAATAATATGAGTGTTATAGGATATTTCCTTCAACAGAAAGCCAATACTCGTTTACAATCCAAATTTCAGCTAATGAGTACGCTCACCCTCTATCATCACTAGACCAAGGTCTAGAAACCATCCCATCAACGACATCTCCTTGAGAAAATGAGCAAAACATAAGCAGGATTATTGATGGGAACAAGATACCATAATTTGGAAATTAGAACTGCATTAGCAGTAGCATTATAGGTAACCCTATGCAGAAAGGTCTACACTTTATACCGATTTGAAAAAAAGAAAGGTCCTATTTAGGAAATACATATGCTCACTATGTGGCCGCCATAACGTTTGAAACAGCTAGTGATAATAATGCAATATATTGTATAATAAAAGAGAAAGTTGAAAATACACCTTGCAAGCAGCAACTGAATCATTATCAATCTCCATGTCTGAATTTTCTGACATTAACGCAGCCGAAATTGATCAAGAAATTCCCCCCTAAGCCAACTGATTATAAACCTACAAAAATGTCCAAGTTTTAAGTACATAGAACAAGATTATACTCCCTCCGTCCCAATCACAAATTGCACCAAAATTTAGCCCAGAAACCCCAAAATGCATAAAAAAAAAAAACAAATTAAAAAAACACCAAGTACTATCAATCAATTGTAAGTGTTAATTCTCTAAACGAATAAAAAAGAGTAGAATAGCATATGAACATTGCATGGAAAATTAAGCAAGAAAACCTAAGAAAGAGGAAAACAATTACCAATTTCATAAACCCACAAAGGAATCCCTTTTTTATGAAATTGAATTGAATATTTACTGGATTTTGTGAATTAATAGCAAAGTGGGTTAATATATAATGTGGAACAGAATATACTGCGAGTACTAGGTTTTTGTTATTGTGTTGAACAAAGAGAGACGAGGGTTGTCGCTAGTCGCTACCTCTTTCGCCTCCTGGGCTTCAGCTTTTACTTAAGTCGATGCCACCGTAGTTATTGTTTAAAGCTTTTCGTGGATGGGGATATTAATATTAATATTGTGCTATACCCAACAATTACTGACTCTCAACTCTCGATTCTTAGTCTCATTATGTACCGGCTACTTTTATTTAACAATGATTTTAATGCCTCTCTTACCTCAAGTACTCGTAAAACTTTTCAGTTAATTTTTTTCTAAAAGTCACAAAAATTGAAAAGAAACAAATAAAAACAATAAAACTACGCACTAAGTTCACGTTATTTGGAGTAAAGTAACTAAAATATAAGTAAAAAATAACGTGATGTCCATATCTTGTTCAAACTCAAATTAAACCTCATGTAATTTTTCTATAGTTTATCAAAATCGTTATAATGGCAAATGACGGTTAACTTGACATGCTTTGTTTTTAAGCTATCATGAAGTTTAGCCAAATAGCCGGTACTCGTTAAACGTAGCGGTCGTGAGTTCCTTCTCACATTGTCTAAAAGAAATTACATGTTGGACTATTGTTCCGTTCTTTTCGACTGAAAAGAGTTAACCTAAAGTAAGTTAAATTGTGAATATCTATCTATCTATATTAATAAATGAAGCTTTTTTCAAGAGATAATAATAGAGACTCCAACTTCGCAAAAGACTTTCGACCAATAATAATACAAAAAAAGTTTGGTGATTAGATATAATATTATTTAAGTATTGAAGGAAAGATAAAAGTCTACTGCCAACATAAGTGCAATCAAACTCTAGAACTCAAATTTGTGTATATGTGCCCCGTCCAAGATTGCTTGCTAATAGCCAATTTACTTTTTTCAAGACTATTTTTACTATTATCTTAGAACTTCTTTTAAAACACTTTATATGCAGTGATAGTTGTTATGAATTTGCGTCCCTTATATCTTGATGTATCCCAAACAACATCATCCAAACAGTGACGAGCATTCAACCTGAGAATGGGGGTCGACAATCAGTCGGGAGTAACTAGATGCTCTCCCAGTCATGTTTACAACAATTGAATATAACCAACA
>VHZZ01026023.1:10485-23218 GCA_009801015.1 Silene noctiflora | reverse complement strand
GAGACTTAATTCCAAAATGATTTTGAGTCGGCTGAAATAATTTGCTAATTTAAGTTTATTTATTCGTAAGGCAAAATTCAACATTAAATAAAAAATTGTAATATTATCGTATTTGATTTACGCTAAATTGTCCTCGGAAATGTTTTTTTACCAATTTGTCACCTAACATCCTTTTTTTTTACCAATTTGTCACTTAACATCTTTTTGTTTTACCAATTTGTCACTTAACTTACTTTTTTTACCAATTTGTCACTTGACCTCCACTTTTTTTACCAATTTGGTTATTTGGCCCATGAAGCGACCTTAGATACTTACTAGAAATACTGGGAGGAAAAGAAACATCACTTAGTACGAGCTCCCAAGCGGCTCAAATTTTAAGTGTATAATTAGACCTGACAAAAATAATCCGACCCGAAAAGGCTGACTCGAGACCCGAAATGACCTGAATTTCATCACCCGAATGTGACCCAAAAACCCGAACTGACCCGACCCGAAAATGACCCGACAAAGCATAACTCTAATTGAACCGAAAAGACTTGAAATGGCTTTTTCTCTCTTATTCATTGACCCGGAAATGACCCGACTAATAAACCCGATATAGACCCAAAACCAGAAATGACCGGAGTCGACTCGAATTAACTCGAAATCAATGAAAAACCCGAACTGATCAGATCCGAACCCGTCCCGTTGACCCGATCTGCCAGGTCTATGTATAATACACGGTTTCCGGTATTTTAGAATCCCTAAACAAAAATGTCTGTATATCATACGGATGATTTCTCGGGTCAGATAAAAAAACCACATAAATTTTGAGTGGAAACAAAGAACCATTGAGGGTGCAGGTGCACGATAAACGACTCTTGGAGGAAAATAAGGTACTCCTTAAAAATATATGAATATTTCTTATTTAGGTCTGAAAATTGAATACGGTAACTTATGAAACGACCCCTGACACGGGGTAGAAAAACTGAGAGGAAAAAAATGACCCGCTACGAGCTCTAAAACAGCTCGAATTTAAGTTTATAATTCACGGTTGTCGGGACTTCAGGGTCATGGAACAAAAATGTAGGTAAATTATACGGATGGTTTCTTGGGTCAGATAAAACATCCACGCAAATTTGAGAAACAATAGAGGACATTTAAGGGTGCAGGTACGCGATAAACGATTTTCGGCCGAAAATCATGTACACCTTAAAAATAGATGAATACTTGTTATTTAGGGATAAAATCGGATACGATAACTCATGAAGTGACCCAGATACGTGGTGGAAAAACTAGGAGGAAAAGAAACTAAACTCGATACGAGCTACCAAACAGCTCAAATTTAATATAATACACGATTTTGGGGATTAAAAATGTTCGAAAATCTTATGGATGATTTCTCGGGTTAGCTAAAGCAGCCACACAAATTTTGAGAAGAAACGGAGAACATTTGAGTCTACCGTTAGGATAATAATACGGATTGATATGCTATTGTATATCAGGTCAGTTTTGAGTAAAATGTAATCAATTCACATGTTAAATGATTCACATAAATTGGATTTTCTTGTGTCACTTCAATTCCTTCATCAACTAAACCATAATTCTAATCACATTATGAGACCTTCAATAATAATATTCCAAGTTCAATGTTCAATATTAGATCGAGCAGCTATTATCACGCATAATTAATGCATTGGATCGTACATGCAATGTACTTGCTAGAATTAATTGAAACTATTGATAATTCTGCATTTATTTTTTGAAGACAATGCAAGCTGGGATTTGTATTAGATCGATTATTTCATGTCCATGTCATCTTTTAATTAATTAAGACTTGTGTACAACAATTTGTAATTCCCACTGCATACAAATTCAAAGTAAAATGCAAATTTTTACGACGGACAAATTATTTAAAGAGTATATCTAATTTACGATACATAAGAAGAAAATAGCGGTAATCTGATTAGATATATTCAAGTATAACTTCATATGTGACTTCTTACAACGAATTTTACCTAAACTCGTTTCTTCATTTTGTGTACTTATCACATCTTTAAACATGTGACGTCTAATAAAAATGTTTTATTCATCAGTTGTAGAGAAAGTGATTTCAAAATTAGAACTTTAATTCAGATACCGGCCCATGAACATTGTCGGAATTACAAAGTGACTTATTGTGAACATGGAAATATAAATCATTAGGGTTTTTCTAACATGTGCCCTAAGGGCACATGATAAGAAGCTAAGTAGGGAAATATTGTTGAGAATATATCACTAATTATGGTAAATATGAATTTCAACTCTAATTTATCATAGTATATTCTCAACAATATTTCCCTAATTAAGTTATTAACATGTGCCCTAGCCCTAGGGCACATGTTAGAAAATCCGAAATCATTATTGTGATACAAATCTAACAAAATCAAGAAATGTACTTTGATGGTCTCATTATTTTTAGAAACAAAACACGTACATTGTCAGTTGTCACTACTCCAAGTCAGATGCATCGGTCAACCACATCGACACTGTCTTTTATTACGCGTCTTTGAGACACAAATCTGAAGCAAGGTAACAAAACAACGTGAATGTAGTTATTACTTATAAATGTTACTATAAGTTTTTATGGATTTTGGACAATGGAATGGTATTTCGTCATCTTAGTTCAAATATGTCGTTATCATATTCATCTTAGTGACTCCTTTTATACTAAAAAAGGGGAGTTTCGATAATGGTGTGTCTAAGAAAAGACTTTGATTTTTTTTTTTTTCAAGAACTGTCAAATATGATAAATATTTGATGTTTATACTGTAAACGTACTTATTTTCTAATTTTTTTTATCCGCCGGTTGGTGATCATGATTCCAATTACTAGCTACCAATTCGGGTTCCTTGACAACGAATGAATTCGAAACCTACCTAGGTTGCCGTGCCACACTGCCAACTATCGACTTTGCTTATAAATCGCTGGGTTTAATAGCGGTGTTAGTTTGTTGAATTCATGCATGCATTAATTTTCGACAAATAGTTCAAAAAAGCATTTCTTTAATTTAAATTAAGCAAAAAATATTATACGTAGTCATCAAATCTACAATACGCACATGAACAAAACAACATAAATTTCCCAAATAAAGTTATGCGATTATGTGTTAGATTATGTGGGAATTTCAAGATTAATTTCATGAAATTCCTCCCACTTTCGTCACTACATTAGTGCCATGTCAATAATTAGTGACAGCTTTTAATTTTGTCGGATTATTTAAAATAATAATTTAAACACAACCATGAATAATTATCTAATAAATTATTGGAGCTAACATTGAACTAAGACGGTATTAATATTAAATAACATTAGTTGGATGAGGGTCCATTCAAGGTATAGATTTAATTAATTATAGTTAATTAATTATGTAATTGACCTCCTTTAAGACAGTCATATATAATCCATTTAAATATAAAACGAGTTAAATATTATTACCTTGTATAGGTAGATGAAATATGAGTCTTTTTTTGGTTTCAACTGTTTCTAGTTTCATCCATCTATTTGACCTCTTTGATTATTTAAAACGGATATCTCCATCTTAAACATATTTTGTGATATATCTTAATCATGTCCCAAATCTTGTTAACACTTTTTTAATCCAACTACTTGGGGTGTATTATTAAAAGATGTCACTTTTTATTTTATATAAGTACTATTTGATGCAAAGATTCGTTCCACATTAGTGACTAGATTTAGATAAGTGGGTTTAACAGTGTATAATTAGTTTAATTAGCTTTCACATTAGTCATACTAATTTAGTGGCGACAGGAGCCGAGTGAATAATACATGGGTCGTTTGACAAGCTTGTAACAGATAGTCCGAAATACCTATCATACGAAAAATTTACTGGTTATACAAAAGGTGGAACAATATTCCAAATGAAATTAAATTTCCATTAGAAGAAGTAATATCTTCTGATGTGCAAGGGCATCAGCAACTGAATGCAATATTCACAAGATGCGAGGCCAGTGGTCTTGGATAGCGTATCACACTGCAGCCGCCCCATTTAAAATGAGAATTTCCGATATCTTACATGAAATTTCGTCCAAAAATTCAAAAAACGCAGAAGTTTACACATAATATTCAGAAAATAGCATGCATGGTGCATGGATAACGAGTGTCTTTGGTACGCAGTCACACAGTTAATAAGTTTTGGTATTATTACATGAAATCGTGGATCATGGATGAATGGATGATGATAAAGACATATTGCTTATATAGTTATATATTATCAACAACGAAATATCTATATGCCAATTGCAATGTGGATGAGGATTGAAGTGTAAATCAGATTTTATTAATCCATATATATATATATATATATATATATATATATATATATAGTGGTGGGAGGAGCTCGTCCTACTGAAAAATGTCTTATATTGCAGTTCATGATAAGTATCCATGACAAACATTTGTTGCTACATACACATTTTGATACTATCACCCGTGATATTTTTCAGCTTTATCAAACTTTTACTATTGGTTAACTAGTGTCATATAGATATTTTTTGGGGGTAAACGGACTCATAACAGCAATATGTACCATTGCATATTGAATTCAAACACTGGTTATGAGTGATTACGTTCTTCATAACTCTACCTTTTAACTAGTGTCAAAATGTATATTGTCACATACAAGTACAATTGATCACTCTCCCTATATGTTTCAAAAGCATTGTTATTCGACAAAATAATACCAAGCACTCTACATAATGTAATATTTCCTAATTTAACATCTCAAAAATTGATTTTTGCTTAACGATGAGTTTAACACCTTTATCCAATTTAATTTTTTTTTGTTGAATAGTTCCTAGTCAAATGTATTAAATTCATCATGTATCAATTTTGTACGTGAATACTTTGACCAATTGAAGATATATTATCGACTAGTGGAAGATATTTGATAATGCAATAATGTTGATGACTATTCCTTCTAAATCACAGTTCAATATCCAAATAGTCCGTCACCATCAAAATCGACCTGGTAAAATGCCATGCAACACAATAGCTTCTAGTAGGAGTAATAAGACGATGAAATATAAGAAAAATTAAGTAAAATTAATTCTTCATACTTGATTATTACAAAAACTTATCACTATTTACAACCTAATTAAGATCCATAATAACTTGACTCCTTGACCAAGCACTCTAATCTAATTCTACAAACAACACAAAACAACCAAAAACTCCCAAGAAAAAAACTTCAACAAAAGACCAACGTTTTTTTTCCCATAAGACGGTCCAAAATAAACCCGAGGACACGTAAAGGAACATTATAACTACATAAAATTAAACGATATTTTCTTCATAATTAGAGACATGATTTAAACTTGGCGGGTGGAATATTTCAGAAAGGGCAAACTGGTAAACTTGAAAAAAGTCAAAACTAACTAAAGACTTTGAAATATATATTGCCCCTGCTAACCTTCCCCTAGCTTCACCACTGCATCGATCAGATTCCAAATTTCCAACACAAAATCATCATCATCGAGGATGGGAAGAAGTTGTGGTAGAAATTGAGAAGATATAAGCAACGGAGTGAGCAAGTCTTTTTACGATTCTACCCTTAACTTGACCTCTCATTGGAATTGGACGATTAGGAGAAATGTTCCTTTGTGATACACTTCCATTGTTTATCATACTCCTCCTTACACCACCTGCCATTATCGTCTTGAAAACTACTTGTAATCTTTGATTTGGATAAAAGGATTAGTGTTGTGTTAGAGTGAGAGTTTTTGAGTATTGTTTGTTTGTTTGATGATTTTTGCACTATGTTATTGTTAGTGCTTATATAGTGGTTGGCTTACGTAAATGCCCTTGTATTTGGTTGATATTACGTTGTTGAGGCCTGAGGGTACCCTTGGAGGCTTAAAGTTTGCATGGACCGTTTCATGATTAGGGGTACTTTTGGAATTTTGTCATAATGGAATATTATTGTCCTAAAGGTTGTTGGAAGAGAAAATAAAAGAATTATTCCCTCTTCTTCTAGGAAATACGTACGAATAGCTATATGTCCAAATAAAATTGATTTTATTTAAATTTATCCGATTTACTTAATTGATTAAGGAGCCAACTATGATTATTTAGGGCTTTACTAATATATATACTCCATACTCTGTATAATCAGTTGGTCTAGTTGAAGACAATATGAATTTAATATTTTTTGACTCATCACAAGCTTCAACACCGAGAATTTATGATGGGCCATATTGGTTGGTTGAATTGGTGAAGTGGTGCTTTCGGCAGGAGTGTCCCCGCTTGCAAAGATGAAGTACAAGTTTTACATTTGTAACCAAAGTTTAAAGGCAAGTTGCATAAGAATCACGTGGTCTTATTAGCTTCATGAGAGGAATTATTATATTGAATAATAAAGCAAATTAAATGATGATGTTCATCTTCTCTTTTTCGAGTTTAATGTGATCAAGTGTCCAACTTGACTCATTTTATAAGGTGAAAAATAAAAATAACAAACTTTTAACTACGTGATGTTAATTTAAAATGTCACTCATAATCAACCGCTTAAATAACTTCAAAATTAAAAAAATAGGATCGTGAATTTCTGAGAGATCTTACCTTAAAGATCATCTTGAACAAAACCTACTAGCTAGACAAAATAAGTGATCTCCCTAAGGTACATCACATTTCTTAAAATCGATTTGGTCAAAACATGATATTAGCATATAATTATATTAATTAACATTTATAATTTTAAATGTAGGTAGAGACGTATGTAGGATTTGGTTTAATATGAGTCAAGCCCGAGGTTTATAAAGCTGGGAAGTAATCGAAAATCATTAAAAAAACATGTATATAGAAAAAAGGTCAATTTAATTAAACGCAATTTATTTTCGCAGTACAATTTTTACTCATTATAGTACTTTTTGCACCAAATTTTCCATTTCTCTACCCTTCACTAAAAACATCAAACTTAATTCTCTCTACCTCCTCTCTACATTCCCTATATCGTTGAGACTTTAACCTTCTTCAATTTCCTTAAAATTTTCAATTATGAACGATAATTCAATGAAGAACAAGTATTTAATTCGTTAATCCTATATTACTAATTTAATTGTGTCTTTCTTACAATWTTATTTCTTTTTAATTAGGGTTTATGTCTAAATTAATTAAGGACTAATTAGTACGACATAATTGGATTATTTTTAACGATGGTTCATAGTAGTGCTAGGTACGTAGTAGTAGTGTTGTTAGTCAGCGTAATACGTGCCTCCATGATTGAATTTGTTTTTCATCAATGTACTGTATTCAGTAATGCACTCTAATGGCAATGATTTTTCTATTTTTTTATTTTTTTTTTTACTCAATACGGTTTTTTACAATGTATTTTTCAATCTAGTACATAGAATATTTACAATATTTACATGTGTTTGTAGAATGTTTATGAATATAGTACATGTGTTTTAAAGATAATTTATGAACAAAGTACAAAATTTATCAACGTAGTATATGATTAACAGATGAAAATAAAGAATTATGGGTAAATGAAATTAGAGAGAATAGAGATACCTTAGAGATGGAAAATGGAAGGGAAAATAAGAGGGGTATAATTGTCAATAGTGTATTGCGATGAGTAAAATGCGTACTGCGAAAATCAGCACCCTAATTAAACAAAGGCCGGTATTTTTTTTTTTTTTTTTGAGTCAAGTATATAATTCAGATTTAGTATTAATTATCTCGTTTCGATTTAGTTTAAATCTAATTCAGATTTAATTCTAATTTAATTTGACCCGGGTTTAATAACCGATAATATAAAAACTACCCATTTTTATAACTTTGGCCGCCCCTTTAATTTTAAAGAAAAAAATATGATAATTTATTACTATATTTTATACACTTCGTATGTACAATTTAATTTCCATAAGGATAAATTGAATTAATTAGGAAAATTGAAACAATATACATAAATCCACTTTAAGATCCTAACCTAAGTCAAAAATAGGAATTTTTGGTAACAAATAAACATTCTTAATCCTAGTGTCATTCCATAAAAAAAACCTTATAAAACAAGTAAAATATATTCACTATTATTACTCTTTTTCCTTTCGACTCGGTCATTTGTTTACTATCTATTTATAATACTCCGCAACTATGAAACAACGTAAAGTGGATCAATGTGACGCCACGATCGCACCATGTCCGGACCTTCTACCGGAACTATGGACATATATAGCGCAACATCTCGAAAGTGCAATAGACAAAGCTCGTTTTCGCTCGGTTTGCAAGGTATGGCGATCGTCTCTCCCACCTCCGGCCCCTTTTGTACCTACATTAATACCGTCACCATGGGACGACCATAAAGAGCATGATACAATCATAACGTTTAATAAATTTATGCTCCAGGAGAAAACAATTTATCTAGTTCACGGGAATTGCCCTTTTTCATCGGACAAGGATATATTAATTGTGCTTGAACAAGTTGGTAATAGTGATAAAAACGAGCTCAAATTCTGACCATATAGTATTTTCCAAAAAAAAATGATTTATAATTCTTTATTTTTCTATAAGAAGATGAACATGGTTAATAATGATTTAGGTTTTTCCATGTCATACATGTCCAAGTTTTACACCATTTGGCCATCGTCCGATAAACCTAATTATCGTCACGTGTTTGTTTTAAACTTATGGAAAATCGCGGTGATTGAAGACATTGTTTTAGCTATAACGGGTATAGGGAAGCTAATTGTACTTAGATTATCACGTGGAGATACAATGCAATGGACGACAATTGAAGGTACCCGTAAATTCGACGATGTTATTGAATACAAGGGTAATTTCTTTGTGATAGACCGATATGGAAAAGGGTTTATCTTGGATCGTAACACCCTGAAATTGTCACAAATTGTGGCACCAATTGCCGATAGGAAGGGTATATACAAGACCGAAATTAAAGGTTACAAAATTACGTTGAGAAGGAAGCGATTGGTGTTTGATTTAGTGACGGGTCGATTATATTTGCTAATTACATGGAAATTGATGATCGGACAATTATCACAAGGTGACTACGTTCCTGTAATAAAGGTTTATCAATTTAGTTCATATGATTCGGAGTGGATCGAAGTTAAGAGCATTGGTAATTCGGTTTTATTTGTTGGGCGTGATTTTTCGTTTTGTGCTCACGCAAGGGATATGATCCCTTGCGTAAGATACTATTTGAATTGTATATATTTTGATGGTGACCCGAGTTTCGAGTACTATAAAGATATAGAAAGGCCCTGCATATTATTTAAGGAGTCAAATGTCGTCGATGATTCCGGGATGCATGTCTACCATATTATTAAAAGTCAGAACCATCCGTGAAAGACCACCTCTTACAAGTTTATTGAAAAGCTATTATATTGTATTGTTTGTAACCCTTTGATTATTGATTGTAACTATTTTATATTATATCACCAAGTACCCATATTATTTATTACTTTTGATATCATTGCTTCACCTATACCCGTTAATCTTATTTGTTAAGACGGTTAAAATGTTAAATATCAACTATACAGATAGATGAGATAAGTTTTTTTTTTTTAATTAAAAGCAATCTGTTTTTATTTCGTCTATTAAATTTGATCTAGTTTAAATTTAAGATAAATATATAATCGTCTCTAATAAAAATTTACGTTCCAACTAAAGTTTCTCAGATTGAGATTTTTGACAAGTGTTAGGTAAAGAAAATGTTTAGTTTGGATTAGGCTTAGTCACTCAGTGAATGTGAACACTTATGTTGACACTTCTCATTCACACAACTTTAAGTTTCGTGGGAGTATTATAATAGCCTTAGCTATTATTGACATTTTGTATTACTAGTTGGATCAAAAGACCGTCAAAGTCAAGTCAATGAGTTCTCACCTTTTGTAAAGAGGTGTCTTTTTTTAACTTTTTGAATATTGTTTAAAGTTTTAATACTCGATACTCGATAGTGATAGAATTATGAGCAGCGGGGTCTTAAAACAATCAGAGGCCCCGAGCCCAAAAAAAAATTAGGCCCTAAAAATTACCCTCAAATTTTATAGATATGAACAAATTGTAATTTTTTAGTTTGCTTAACAAGGATAAGTACATCATAAATTAAGTCAAATTTTACTTACATTTTGTAAAGAAAACATCTCTACATAGAACTTAGAAGTTAGAAGTATACAATACCACAATACATTCAATCCACTGGAAAAACAAAATTCCAAGTATACAATACAATATTAGCAACATATTCAAAAATAGTAGATCCCGACCAATATGCTATCAGAATACGCCGTTACCAAATACATGAAAATAGTAAATTGATTGGTCAATCTACTAATTAAGCTAGAATTTACTAATTTCACTCAATGTGCTCTTTACCAAAAAATTCTATATCACATCCCTCATATACCGTAAGTCCATAACTAGCTTAGAACTCGTGCAAAATTGCACGGACATATATAAATAATATATAAACAATTATACAAATTTTATGATCAAAATAATATTGTATAAATAGATGGTATAACATTATCATGTACAAATAATTTTATTATTACATGAGAAATGTTTTACTTGAAAATCTACTTAAATGAATTGTATGACAAATACAAACGAACAATTATAACAATGTTAAGCATTTAATGTCTAACGCAAATGATTCTTCAATCACAATAATCTCAATATATCCAAGTGAGCACTCTAATTCTTTTTTTTTTTTTTGCACTACATTGTCCTTCAATTGATCAAGCAAATATCAAAAATAATTATGCTTGTTAGTTTATTTACTAACAATTCTATATATATTGAGCTCCTATACGTTCAGTAAGTACCTATTTTTCTATAAGTTCAGCTCCGATATGTTCAAATTAAAAAAGTTAAGCTTAATCCTGGCAAAATCAACCCGAACCGAAAAGGTCGACCCGAGACTCGAAATTGACTTGAACTACAGCACCCGAATAAGACCCAAAACCCGAATTGACCCGACTCGTGATGAAAATGACCCGAGATTTATTGATCCGTAACAAACCCGACCTGAAAGGATCCAATGCGAAACCACCCAACCCGAAAATAACCCGATAATAACTCTAAATGGTCCAAAAAGACTTAAAAAAACCTTTTTCTCTCTTAATCATGGACCCGAAAATGACCCCACCCAAAATAACTCAACCCGCTTGACCTGAAACAAACCCAACTAACAAATCCGAAACAGACCTGTAACTCAAATAGACCCGACCCGATCCGACCCGAACTAACCCGAAAATATGTCAAAGCCGAAATGACTCAACATGAACCCGGCCTGACTGATCCGTTTGCCAGGTCTTACTACTTAAGCTTTTATAAGTGCTGCTAAACTTTTATAAATTCAGTTCAGAAAAGTTATGCTCTTAAAAGTTGATTTTAGAAAAGTTAAGCATACATAACTTCAAAAGAGCACGACTTACATCAGCATATTGATTCACATATTCTAAAATAGAAAACTACTTCATTTTACAAAGAAACTAATAATCTACGGAGTATCATTTATAATCTACTACTTACCGAACACTTTAACTAATTATTCTTATAAAAATATGTTGGTCAAACATTATAAAAAATTCTGTCATTTATAATCCGCTTTTTCAATGTATTTATGATAAAAGTAATCCGCTATGGGTTTTTTTTTAACTTGTGCTTATTGTTAAACTATTAAAGTAACTTATAAAAACAAAAAAGTATAGCAAACATTAAATATGTATTTGAAATGTTCTACATGTGTTTGCCATATTCTTTTTCGAAAGATACTACGGTTACACTTGGTGTACGGAATCTTCCGTACACTACCAATACAATTTTAACAAGTGGCGGAATTTAATATTTTGTTATGGAGGGAATTTGGAGAAGACTTGGGGAAAATTATTTTGACGTGAGAAAAATATTATTTACCAAAATTAGTGATAATAATCTAATACAAACACAATCTTTATTATCATGCAAAATATTCCACACCGTAATAATTTCGCTTACTTTTTATTTTTTTAAAACATTTTTGTTAAATATTCTTTTTAATAGTTTAATTCGTTCAGCCTTGTGACCAGAATGCCAAATTCCACAACCCATATTTAATCCGATTGAACTCCCGCATCGAAACCCTTACACACTTATGCCGCTTATTCGGAATATACATAAGCACCCTCATCTTCTCCATCGACGTATCCTTTGAGATGTTTATTTATCTTCTCTCCCTCGAATTTTTAGAACTTATGAATGTTAGTTGTTGCGGGAATGCAGAATGACCCCAAGGGTGGTTGTCGGCGTTCGTGGTGGTGGACAGGGGGAGCCGGGAGTAGTGGTAGTAACTAGTAAATACAGAATGCAGGACTTTGACCAAAATGACAACTCAAAGTACAAGCGGGAGGAGGGGGTTCGTGGTGTGTGAGTGAGTGCGCTCGTCGGCATGACGGTTGCTGGTGCGCCCTTGGGTGGGGCCTTGTGGAGAGTCGATGGTGTTCGTATAGGCTGATTGTATGGGAGCCTAGGGGTTGTTGGTAAAGGGAAAAAAACGTAAAAATGAAATACTAAATCCAATATTTGGGAGATAGTAACATATACTACGTATTTTGATAGAATCTTAATGTATTAATTAAGATAAGAATTTAAATTATAAATTTGATTTTGAAAATTTTGATTCCCAAATATAACAAGAATTTAAAGTTAAAAGAATTATGTCTCATATTCCACATTGTCACGTGTCATTACCTTACTC
>VHZZ01026015.1:13158-25797 GCA_009801015.1 Silene noctiflora | reverse complement strand
TTTGTGCTAGTCTTGGGTGTAAATCTTAAGGAGGTTTCCTACTTTGGGAACTTGGTTTAAGGAAGTTCATCCATCATTATTCCAGATCAAGAACTACAAAGAGAAGGAGTCTCTTTGTGGTGCCTTTATATTAATCATGCCAACAATGTAAGGATATTTTCCACTTTCACTTGCATGCATGTATTTTATAGACCACCTAATAAAATTAATAAGTAATTTTAGGTAACATTAGAATGTTCTAATGAGGGTTTAAGATCCAACACTTACTCCCTCAAAAGGTACAACTCAAGAATTTACCTTCCTCACTTAAGTATGCCTTTCTTGGTGAGAGGGAGACTTATCCCGTGATAATCAATTTTATACTTAGTGAGGCTCAAGAACAAAAGCTTTTGAAAATCTTGAAAACCCACAAGAGCTCGCTAGGTTATAGCATTGAAGATATCAAGGGATTAAGTCCTAACTTGTGCATGCATAGGATCAATCTTGAGGAGGGGAGTCAACCAAAAGTTGATGGTCAATGTAGATTAAGCCCGAAAATGGCCGAGGTTGTGAAAAATGAGGTTTTAAAGTTGCTTGAAGTGAGGATAATCTACCCAATAACCGATAGTAAGTGGGTGAGTCCTGTCCATGTGGTCCCTAAGAAAGGAGGGGTGACCATGGTGGAGAATGAGGATGGAACTCACGTGCCTACTCCTCCGGTTATGGGGTGGCGGATGTGCAATGATTACCGAAAACTAAATGCCACCACCCTCAAAGACCACTTACCCATCCCTTTTATTGATCAAATGTTAGAAAGGCTTGCGGGGCACATCTATTATTGTTTTCTTGATGGTTATTCCGGGTTCTTTCAAATACCAATCCACCCGGAAGACCAAGAGAAAACAACCTTTGCGTGCCCCATTGGAGTGTATACTTATCGGCGTATGCCATTCGGGTTGTGTAATGCACCAGGCACCTTCCAAAGGTGCATGATGGCTATCTTTGCCAATTTTCTTGAGAAAAGTATGGATGACTTTAGTGTCCATGCAGACTCATTTGATCATGGTCTTGTGAATTTTTCTGATGTTTTAAGGAGGTGTAAAGAGCACAATTTAGTCCTCAATTGGGAAAAATCGCATTTTATGGTAGAGGAGGGAATTGTGCTAGGTCACATCATATCCAAGAGGGGCATAGAGGTTGATGGCGCCAAGGTGGCAGTTATAAAGAACTTATCACCCCCTTCCAATGTGAAGGGAGTGAGGAGTTTTCTTGGCCACACCGTCTTTTATAGGCGGTTTATTAAGGATTTTTTAAATATAGCCAAGCTATTAACCTCTCTTGTCCTCAAGGATGCCCCATTTGTATTTTGTCATGTTTGTCTTGAAGCATTTGATAGGTTGAAGTAAGCTCTTATCACGACTCCCATTATCCGACCTCCGGATTGGAGTCTTCCATTTGAGGTGATGTGTGATGCCTCGGACTTTGCTGTAGGAGCGGTGCTTGGCCAAGTAGTTAACAAGAAACACCATGTCATTTACTATTCAAGCAAGACTTTGAGCCAAGCCCAATGCAACTACTCAACCACCGAGAAAGAGATGCTTGCAATTGTCCATGCAATAGAGAAGTTTCGCCAATATATTTTGGACTCCAAGGTGGTGGTTTACTCCGATCACACCGCCTTGAGGAAATTCATGGTGAATAAGGATGCTAAGCCTAGACTCTTGAGGTGGGTCTTATTGCTTGAAGAGTTTGAATTAGAGATCCGAGACAAAGCGGGTGCCGAAAATGTTATGGCCGACCATTTGCCAAGGCTTACTATTGATGACTATGGAATGAAGGATGAAAGTGGTCCGATGAATGAGTGGCTGAGGGAGGATAGCTTGATGGAGATAAGTGTCAAGGTGCCATGATTTTCGGACTTCGCAAACTTTATGGTTGGTGGGTTTATACCAGAAGAGCTAGATGCAAGAGATAAGAGAAAGTTGAAGCACGATGCAAAGAGGTACTTTTGGGAAGATCTTCACTTGTTCTGCAAGTGTGGAGATGGTATGTTTCGAAGATGTGTCTCAAGAGAGGAGGGAATGGAAATCGTTGATAGACTCCACAATTCGGCGTATGGAGGACACTTGGCCACTTCACGAACGATTGCCAAGGTCCTCCAAAGCAGTTTTTATCGGCCTTCTATGTTCAAAGATATCCACCACATAGTCAAATCATGTGATGCATGCCAAAGGACGTGGAATATTGGCAAAAGAAATGAGAAGCCCCTCACCAACATCCTTGAGATTCAACTTTTCGATTGTTGGGGGATTGACTTTATGAGGGCCTTTTCCCAACTCTTGTGGCAATGAATATATTCTAGTGGTCGTGGATTACGTATCAAAGTGGATATAGGTGGTGGCATCACCAACCAATGATTCCAATGTGGATATGAAATTTTTCAAAGGTACCATCTTCGCTAGGTTTGGAGCCCCACGAGTGGTGATAAGTGACGGAGGTTCCCACTTCCGCAAGAGTACGTTCAAGGCATTATTGGAGTCATATGTGATGCGGCATAAGACTGCCCCTTCCTACCACCCACAAACAAGTGGGTAAGTGGAGGTCTCAAACCGCCAAGTCAAAGCCATCCTAGAGAAGGTGACAAACAAGAGTAGGAAAGATTGGATACAAAAGCTTCCAGATGTGCTATGGGCCCTCAGAACGGCGTACAAGAAACCTCTTGGTATGACTCCTTATAAGCTTGTCTATGTTAAGTCATGTCATCTTCCTATGGAATTGGAACACAGGGCTTGGTGGGCATTAAAAAAAATGAACTTTGACATTGATGCCGCCGGAGAGGTAAGATTTATCCAAATGAACGAGCTCGAAAAATTGAGGATGGAGGCTTATGAGAGATCCCTGATTTACAAAGATCAAACCAAGAAATGGCATAATGCCAAGATTGTGGAGAAAAAGATAAGTGTTGGGGACTTGGTCCTCCTATTCAATTCAAAGATCAAAGTTTTCCCGGGCAAGCTACGTTCAAGGTGGTCGGGACCATTCAAAGTTGTGGACATCTCCTCTTATGGTGATTTTGAGCTTTTGAGTGAAGATGTTGGAAATTTCAAAGTCAATGGCCAAAGGGTGAAAAGATACTATGATGGACAAGACAAAGGCACCATTGAAGTGTTGTACCTCGGGGAACCGATCCCCGAGGAGGAAGATCTTTAAGCTCTCAAATAATGAATTGGTTTGGTGGAGTTTCATAAGAACCGCCATTTTTTTTAAATATTGCATGCATTTTAGGTAGATATGAGGATTTTGGATTGGTATCGAACTTGTGCTTGTTGGATTGGATGCCGGGTTGAGGAATGGTATTGTTTCGGATTGATGAACACTTGTATTATCCTACTTAGCCCATTTCCTGACTATGAGAGTCGGAGGGACGGTGGACAACACGGCTTTCAAGGCTAAGTAGGAAATTGGCATTGAAATAGGCTTTGAAGAGAGAAAAAAACAAAGACCGAGACTCCCAGCCGGTCCAGGACCCGGCTTGGAAATTTCTGATGTTGAATGTTATAATTTTTCAGGATTTGAAGTAGAGGAACTCCCAGCCGGTCCACCGGCCTCCAATCATCTACCCGGCTGGGAAGTTTTTGTAAGTTTGGTATAATTTTAGGATTTCTGAAGGAGAGGGTATGAGCCGGTAGGCCGGCTGCCGGCCAGTCGGCTAGGAGCACCCCACAAAAGAAAAATGGCAAAAATTGAAGGACGAAGAGCTCTTTGTCGGTAGGCCGGCAGCCAGCCAGCTGGCTGGGAGCGTATTATGAAGGATTCGGGAAGTCAACAAGTCAAAGGCATCTTCCCAGTCGGCCTACCGGCCACCGGTCCCCATACCGGCTGGGAATTTTCTGATGTGTTATGCCAAATTGAAAACATTCCTTGCACTCCCAGCCGGTGGACTGGCAGCCAGTCCCCCAACCGGCTCGGAAGTTTCTGTAAGTTGTTTTAATTTTAAAAAAAAATCAAAAAATGACTTGGTTTCCCAGCCGGTCCATCGGGGGTCTGTCCCCAACTGGCTGGGATACCTCTGATACGAATTAAAACACGCGAAAACCCCTTCATTCCTTCATTATTATTCATCTTCAACCTCTCTCTATACTCCATTTTTTTCCCTAAATTTTCACCAAACCTTACCAAATCAAACACCCACAT
Source organism: Silene noctiflora (assembly GCA_009801015.1). Taxonomy (NCBI): domain Eukaryota; kingdom Viridiplantae; phylum Streptophyta; class Magnoliopsida; order Caryophyllales; family Caryophyllaceae; genus Silene; species Silene noctiflora. Next base: position 21,624 of record VHZZ01026015.1, on the reverse strand, counting down.
CCCCAAATCACCACGGCACCAAATAAGAGAGTCCGAAGGGGAGATCTTGCGCTACAAAAAGCCGAGATGGTTGCGGCGGCGGCTGATGACACTAGCCCCGATCCGGATTTTTCGAGTCGCTTATTTGCCTCAATAGCAATGAAAGGTAAATTCGTGTTTTTTAAGCAACGTCCCCTAACCCCGAATCGATTTATATATAGACAATCTATGAGGCATTTGGGACTTGATAAGATAACCGTAGATGTGTTAGATGGGGTTGGTATTAAAGCCATGTAAAACATATTTGAAAGAACCTATTCTCGTCTTACATGGGAGTTTTTGAGCTCGTTGAGAATTAATAAACACCGACAATCGGGTAGGGTTGCCTTGCTCCACTTTAGGCTACTAAATAGGGATCATTACCTCACCTTGACCTAATTTGCAGAAATGTTTAGGCTTGACCCGGCGCCATCTCATAAGGCACTGGAGGACTTCGGCCATGGGATGGTGTGGAAGGCCATATCGGGCCTTGATGACCAAAAGGGGGTGAAGCGCCCAGTTAACAATTATCACAATGCGACGATAAGGGTTTGGCATCGATTCATGGGATGGACTATCTTTGGGAGGGATGAACCTCATAACTTTCGGACCTAGGAGCTCGAAATATTTGGCTCCTACATCTTCACCCAACCGATGTCCTTCAAAATTTGTATCGCGCATCACTTTGCGCTTCACCTAAACAAGATTTCCAACAGCCCGGTGCAATCAACACTTATTGTGGTGGATGGTGTCATCACCCACCTTGTCAAGCGCCTTGTTCGTGGTCTTAACACGAACAACATGAATTACATCCCCGGGGAAATTTTCCTCACTAAAGACTACATGCAAAATTCGCCTAATTGGATTAAGAGGAACCCGGCCGACCGTAAAGACTATTGGCAAGTTCGGGTTAGGGGGGTCGACAAGAACTCAGCCCCGCTCCCCAATGCTCAAAATATGAAGATTGAGCCAAATTCGGCTCATTACTTGCTTGAACTTGAAGCGGAGGAGATGAATGTTGATGAGTCGCAACCGATACTCCATAGGAGTGATCGCCACTTGCCTACCGAGACCACCATGAGGTATAATATGCCTCCTCCATTCTTCCCACCCAACTCCTTTCAACAACCCCAACCTTGGTACCCACAACAATGTGAGGGGTCTTCATCAAGTCAACCCCAACCTTCTCCCGAACCATACCTTCGCTCGTGGAATTCATGAGCAATGTGACTATTGGCCTTCAAGAGGCCCGGGACGACTGTCGTGAGCTACATAGGAAGGTAGACCGATTGTATGTTGACCATTCCATTGGTAAATTTCCGGTTTACAATGATTACCAATGGCGGGGCTATAGGTATCCTTTCGGGATCCACCCTTCTTACTACTTGACTCCGAATGGCGGGTACGAGGTCCTAGTGATCCCATGGTCTATAGAGACATAAACCTCCAACAAGACTACTTCAACCAACCCGTCTTCCCCGCTCCTAATGTGTCTCAAGAGAAGGGTCATGCGGCCACGAGTAGTTGGTTTGGATAAGCTCCAACCATCTTTGGGGATGTTGGTCCCATGGGAGCTTCCGGGTAGGTTTTTGACTACGTGACGGCTATGGGAAACGATTTCACTAACACGACTAACTCGAAGGACTACATCTGAGGCTCCTAGTTTGATCAAGGTGATGATCAAGAATAGTTGGGATATAGGTCCGAAGAGGGGGCCGATTGAATTGTTTCCCTTTTGCTCCCTTCTAAAATCCAAATGCAAGTATGATCCCTCAACCCAAATCCTCTCATGCATATTTGTATTTCGCTTGCATTTAGTGTAGTTGTATATATTAGGGTATTGATCATATAGTTGCATTCATTTAGGATTGCATTAGAATTTAATTTTGTAATATATTATCACATATAGTTGCATTCATGTGGATTAATTGCATTGTATTTCAATTTAGCATATAGATTAGATCCTTCATTGCAATTTTATTTCACAAAAAAAAAAATACCCAAAAAAATCCAAAAAATTCATGAAAACACCAAAAACAAGTTTTTTAATTTCCGAATTTCCTCCACATATTTATTTCCAAAAGAAATTATGTAAATAAATAAGTGTGGGGAGAAAATTCTCATATTTAAAAATCCAAAAACATGTTATTTATTTACAAAATTTCAAAAATCCAAAAATATGTTCTTTAATTTTGAAAACTTTCAATAATACAAAAATATTTCTCTTTTTTTTTCTCATTTCCTCTTTACCCTTTGTTCCATTGAGGACAATGTAAATTTTAAGTGTGGGGAGGGAAATAACCACTTTGTGCATATTTGTATATATACTTGTTTATATTCACTATTTTGATAAAAAAAAAATTCAAAAAATGCCTAAAAATTCAAAAAATTCAAAAAAAGTCCAAAAACATGCATTGTTTTCATTGTACATATATTGTTTGTACCAACTTGGTTGATAGGCAACGCGCATAATGCATCGGAGAAGAGGCTTGGTAAAATTCTTCCAATTCTCTCCTTTTATCCTTCCTTTTCATTTTGTATATATTGACATGGAGGAGGACGGGATATGTGAAGTGGGTGTTCCCTTTGGGAACCGTTTTGGAAGTTGCGTGTTGTTGATGATGTGTTGTTAGGATTAGAAATTGTGTGTGCATTTAGACTAGATATGTGTATACATGTTCACTCTTGCATTCACGTAGTTTGTTCATATGTGTTGGTTATATTTCATACACTTGCACTTTGTTTGTAAATAGTGCATAGAAGGTATAAATGTGGAGGGTCCGTGTCGACAATGATGATAACTGTTTTGCCTGTGGCATTTGCCTTTTGATAGCTTGTACCTTTTGATGACACATGTTTGGATTTGGCTCGCCAAAACCCGGGAGTCTAGCTTAATGACCAAGTTGTGACCACCTTGTGAGACCGTATTAGGCCCTCGACTCGACCTAGGATTGACATAGCTACTCAAATGTGAGGATAGAGCGTCCTTTAGGCCGGTCCATCAAACCGGCCCCGTTTAGGTCTGGTGAGTAGTTCTCCTTACGTGGTATGTCATGTCAAAACGCATGAGCATGGAGCTCGTTCCTTGATTCCGTAGAAGTGTCAATTTGCATAATGAGATGATTTTGTTCAATAAAGTAACCTCACATAGCCAAATAAGCCTTGTTTTACCCTTGAGTCAAGTTTTCCCTTTTGTTAACCCATTTTGAGCCTAAGCCATGTCATTTCATTCACCAACGAAAATAACTACATTCCATAAACAACTCACCATTTGTTGAGTAGTTTGTCATTGTGGCTCCTTTGTGGTGCTAAATTGGATCGGAATCTTGATTCTTCTTGGGGAGAATATACTTTAGTTCACATGAGAGAAATTTTGCTTCAATGTTGTGTACTTTTCATAGTAAGAAGGTTACAAGTGAGAAAAAAAATGAAAGAAGGAAAATCAAATACAAAAAGAGAAAAATGAAATAGAAAAGAAAAAAAAAAGATTGTGTCATTTCTCGAACAAAGAGGTGTTGATATTGGCAATGGAATTTTGTTTAGTAAGGAAATGAATTAAATTGTTTGAATATAGTAACCTTGGCCAAATTTTGTAAAGGAATTCTTTTGCTTTGGTTACGGTTTAGTGAATTGGTTGATTGTGGTGACTACTAGACCAATTGTCTCCAGTTATCCTAAAACGGTGCTTGCACCAACCCCTTTTCACCAAACCTGAGTGACAAGCCTAAAGTCGTATCACCTATATCAACGTAAACCTAAATTATACTAACAAAATAGYTAGTGATAAGTCAGGGTCGAATCCACGAGGAAGCGGTGTAATCTATTTGCTAAGTCTAAGTCTGTCTTAAAGGTAACAATTTTTGAAACAATGTTTGTTTGATTAACTAAAACTAATTGCAATAAAATAAATAAGATGAAATCAATAATAAAGAGAAGTCTAGGGATCAGGTTCACTAGGTAGTCATTCAGCGGTAAGGTTTAATTCATTGACAGAGCAAACTATGTTGTTTAAGGTTATATGATCGGTCGACTCAAATATTCCCTTTAGATCTAAACTTAACATGTGGTCATTATCATTAAGTCAGTCTATTCAATTGTCTCAGCCTATACTAGTTTTAGCCCGATCGGTGATAATCCTAGTTTCCAAGACTAATTAATTAACTCTGATCAGTAATCAACTAATTAGATTCACGACAATCAATTGAACAACAACAAGAAGTAATTTAACTATCAATTTCATTAACTAAACCTCCTTCTAATAACCTAGATTCCCATTCACCCTAGATTAAAAAATTAGCTACGCATACTAATGAGTCTAACAACAATAAGACAAATAAAAAACATAATTAACAACATAAGAACAATAAACAAGAAAGTTATTGAAACTTGAATTAATAATTAACGAGGAAAGATTAGTAATACCGTAATTAAAACGTAGATCTGAAAGAAAAATATCTTAAATAATCTAAGAGTTTTATGTGAATAATACGTAAAGTAAACCTAAACTAACGTAATAATGCCTTTTGCCAATCTAAACTACGTAATCCCTCTTACATAATAACCGAGTTTTTATATTTATAGTAAAGTTTAAGTTGAAATAAGAAAGTCCTCGCAAAAGACGGATCTGGGCCCATCGAACACTCGATCAATTTTGGGAAACTCGATCGACTTTCAGCATGTGTTAATACTCGATCGAGTAATAGCAAACTCGATCGAGTTCTTTGTCTCGGCATCTTCCTACAACGCGCACTGAACTTCAAATGGCCACCATTTCTTCGTTACGAGGGCAAATCAAGCGTTTTTGGTGGCGTTGTAAATCTAACAGGATAGGCTTTTACTTCCAATTTGAATTAATTGATTATAATTTGTATAACTCTAGTTATGGCTCTTCAACGTAGGCACTAGTAATGTGAAGTTCCTCTTTTTGTCACTTCTTCGTCTTATCTTCTCTTCACTTCTCTTCCTCTAGATTTCCGTGCCATGCTTCGTGTATTCCTTTATGTCATTCCGCGATGCTTCATTTCATTCTTTTTCTCCTCAAATGCATCTTTCCTGCATTAAACACCCAATAGCGGCAGTAACAACATTTTAAAATAAATGGTATATAAAAGACCTATTCTAGCACGAAATATATACAAAAAGCGATTAAGGGGAGGCATATTAATGTATATAAATGTGACTCATCAAACTCCCCAAAACCATCTCTTTGCTTGTCCCTAAGCAAAGCACACAAAGTACAATAAGACAAACATACAAATGGTAAATGAATAACTCAGAGCTAATGTAAATGCACATACAAATCCCAAGCTATCCATATCTGTAAAAAAGTAATGACAAAGGTGTACCGATAAAACAAATTCATCGGCACGGATAATAGAAAACGCAGATCAAGCCCAAGGTTTATATGACAGTGTAATATAGACAACCCAAATACCTTTCGATCTTGCAAGAYRAAATTCAGTYGGATTCTCGCGGATTCACTCATGCTCTCATAAGTATATGTAAGGGTGAGTTATATGTAAAGATAGAAAGAAATAAGAACACTCACTCAACTTATGAAACATGCATGCAATCTAATGTGATAAGGATTTCCCCAACTAATACGCATTCACCATATAGACAAAAGTACATGTATCAAGGACAATAAAGATGGCAATTGGGCAAAAGGGTAGAAAGTTTAGTGCCAAAGACACGTATTGATATGTGAGGCTAAGACAGTCGTCGCAGCGCTAAAACCAAAACCAAATCTACAATAATAAGCATAAATCAACTCAAATAGAGAAATTATCTCAACTTTTACAACTCATGGGAGACAATAAACAACTCCCCATAAATGCATTAGACTCTAATAACCATCTTTTGTTCCCTTAACAAAACTAAATTAAGCATCTTTTTCTCTATTTTTTCACTTTTCTTTCTTTTCCTCTTTTCCTTTCTTTCTTGAATTCTTTTCTTGATTTTTCTTTTCTTTTTTTCTTTTGCTTCATCATTTTTTCTTTTTCAACAAAAGGGATACACACAAATGCTAATAAAACTTTGTTATACCCACAAGACAAAACATCGTCCCAACCCAACCATAATAGCTAAGTAGCCGAGATAAACAAGCAACTGCGACTGTCCCGATAAAGTAGGCAAATTCTGGATTGTGGTTTATTAAATGAGATATAAAATAGGTTACAATTATTCAAACGAGCTAAACATAATGAGCTCAATTTCAAGGGTATAAAAGCAAGTCAATTTGGCTATGTGAGGCTTATTTGAATGGTAAGAACCGCCTATCCACATGTACTTAGTCAAATGAACACAATAAAAGCATCAAGAAATTAATTTCACACTTATGCAGTTTGATATTACACATTCCACAAGGAGAAACCACACTCAAGCCTAAATAACAATGAGACCAGTTTATTGATGTTCCTGGCCTAGGAAGCTCTATAGACTTCAGATTTTAAGTAGTTTACCAACCAAATTTGTCAAATCTAATTAATATAAGGCATGTCAATTACGGTCAAACTTGTTCTTTGAGCTTTGTTTTCATAAGCTAACGGTCAAAACGATGTATATGAATAACTATATTGGGATTCAAATGCAAAAAAAAGGCAAATTATCATCATTGAAATTCAATTACCAAGACTTAATATAAAACAAACAATTAAAATATATTTTGGTATTTTTTTTTTGAAAATTTTTAATTTTTATGGATTTTTGATTTTTAAAGCACGCAACAATAAATAAAAGCACGCAACTGAAAGTAAATCTCACAACAATAAATAACCCTCCCCCAAACCTAAATTTCACAGTGTCCTCATTGTGACACCTACAGCATAGCACTCACACAACAAATCCAACAACTTAAAGGACACTACTAATAAAGGAAAGGGAAAGACTAGATAATACAATAAAAGTAGGTACAAGGAAGGAGAATACCAAGTAAGAGTTAAGGAGTTCCCCCAAACCAACATCAAAAGAGGGGAAAAATCGACCGTCCATGCATTCCATCGTCATCAGCTACGTTTCACGCCTAACAGCAGGTAAACTCGATCGAGTTTGTAGTTACTCGATCGAGTTTGCATCTTGCGAGCTCGTTTTCTCCACTTTAAGTCAAGTGCTCACCCATAGCACCATCAAAACAACTCAATGCTCGCATTAGTAAATTTAAAAGTTGCCCATGTGATACACGAAAGCATAAGTAGCACCAAGATATAATATGAGCATATAAAATTAATGTTAAAGATCGTCTCAGCCTATCAAATTTTTGATATCAATTATAATAGAATCGCAACAAATTATTCTTCCAACCAGGAGAGGGTGGAACATCAAAACATAAAGAATAAGTCATACGAGATAGTGGACTACCCACCACACCAGTAATCCTTATGAAATTATTGTCAACAACTACCTCGGATTGGTCGGGAGGTCTACCACTCCTAATGTCAAAATTGGTGGCAAAAGAATATATTACCTCTACCGTTCCAGGAGTATTCACTTACTCAAATACCTTCTCGTCTCTTTCTTTGATAGGTTCATGCCCATATATTACAGCCTCTAAAGCATCCAGCTCGGCTTTCCAAATAGGAGATTCACCTGTACATGTCTCCAAACATATTAAAGTCTCTGCACAGTCCTTAGTGAAGGACCATTATGCAGAACATTCATCAATATCATCTTCAACACAGAAAGATCAAAATATGCATTCCACACAGTTTTATCAAAATGATCCTCAATTGACATGAAATTAAAATCAAATTCAAGAACTGAAGAGGGAGTATCCAAAGAAAAAGTCGGCACATCGTTACATGAGTCCTATTTGACCTCGAGACCTTCGAATTGGGTTTCCTCACTCTCCTTATCCCATGACTCCTCACAAAAGGGGTATTCTAGGGGGCCAACAAGTCTTCCTCATATGGCTCACTGTCTGTATAATTGTCATAAAGGGGTTCAAGATTATCCTCAAAGAAGGGGCTATCAACTGAGCATATGGTCTCATCCTCTATGTTTTCTTTGATATCCTTTCCATTTGTTAGAACGGTTTCTAGGGTCTCACCCACACACTCATCCTTGTTTGACTGAAACGAAAAAGTGAGTTTAATGCATTCAAGATCAAATCAGTCAAAGAAACAAAGGACATCTTCAATATTCTTACCACCATAATCTCCCTTACCCATGGAGTCAATATAGGCTTAAGTTTTTCTGTTCATACCTCTTATGAGGGTAAGGCACACAGTAAGACGTGAGAGTTTGCCTTTATAATTATGAGAACGTATCCAATCATTCCATCGAAGCATGTAATCATGGAAGTTCTCATTTTCACCCTGTGGAAACTGGATGGAAATCATTAGAACGGTCTCAAGGAACTGAAGTTCCCTGAGACAAAAGACAAACTAATTAAAAACAAACAGAAAATAATTGCCTCCCCGGCAACGCCGCCAAATTTGACAAGGCTAAAGT
>VHZZ01025958.1:5495-18690 GCA_009801015.1 Silene noctiflora | reverse complement strand
AGTCATACAGTTCTACAGCTATCCCGCATGCTTTTCATATTTATATAAAACCACATAAAACACATCCCTATCATGTTACTACTTCCAGCCAAACATAACAATGTATTCATTCATGCTAACAAGTTTACATACCCCTATCATCATCCATATATCCACATAGACCATTCACGAGATCACACATTTAGAAGCACTTAGCATACATCATCCCTTGACACCCCCGTGACCCGCTCAAAGTTGTAAAGGCAAAGGTACGGTTTCGGGACGTCTCCCTAACCTCTGCGGTAGCCCTAAACAACTTCTACCCATGTTCATTTTAATTAGACACCCTATGTTCATTTTGTTCATTGGTTTTAGGTTCCAAAATCGTTCTCTGATACCACTTTGTAACACCCTCATACTCTGAGGCACCTTACCAAGGACTACCTCTGAATACAAGGATGCTACCATCTCGGTTTTCCGAGGCATTGAAAATCATAGTAACAATAAAGAAACATTATTAATATAAATATAGTTTAACTGATTACAAAATCCTTCTCCAAAACACAGAGTACAAACCAAACTAATAAAATAGAAACTCATAAAGTATGCGGAAGCTAATATAACTCGTGAGACTCCACCCTACTAACCCCGTCGTGCAGTCAACAGCCATCATCGTCATTACCTACTACACTAACTGCTCACCATCCCCAAATGGATCACCACAGTTTTTAAAACATTAAACGGGGTCAGCCAACTGAATAACTATATACAATAACAATGTAAACAATAACATAACAGTACCACACCACCACCATCGCCACCATCACCACACCACATCACAAGTAACCGACTACACACCGAAGTGTGTAGCCCTACTAGTGGAAGACCGCAACCAACCACCTAAACCACCCACAATAACCCAAGTCCCTTAATGTGCACATCCCCCCTACGCAGAGAGAACGCAGGAGGCGAACAATGGGGGTGAGCAGGAAATACCATCACAATCATAGAATCACATCATAAAGCACATTACAATACCGTCACATTAATACGCATATAATTACATAGGCAACTGAGCAGGAAATCCTGCCTTAATAAGCAATTTCAGGAACAATCAAGCGATCAAAAGGCCTCTTCTATGAATTCTCCTCCTATAACGAATCAAACATGCAATAAGAGACAATTCCCTCCAAAACCCCTAAATCAAAAATAAGGGTTCCAATAACATGCTAAAAGACTCAATTAGAGACTTACCCTTACAAACACGGTCTTACGATGCGTAGAAGTCCCAACAAGACAATAGAGATGCGCCGCGGAAAAGAAGAATTAGAAGGAGGAGCAGTAACAATGTTTAGGTTTTGTATAAAAAGCGAAATAATGAATTACTGCTTCTCATTATAATATTTATACTTTTCGCTAATAACCCTATACGAACCAGACACTCGGTCGAGTACGCGACACTCGACCGAGTAGGCGACACTCGACTGAGTGCGGTGCACTCGACCGAGTGCAGGCAAATCGACCGAGTGCTTTGCACTTGTCCGAGTTCCCCACTTCCAGAACCCTAACAGACTGACACACTGGGCACTTGGTCGAGTACCATGTACTCTACTGAGTGTCCCTATACTAAAAATACCGAGTATTACATGGAGACCGTCTTCCGCTTAGGTCGCCTCTTGAAGCTTCCCACTCCAAGAGGGATGTGCACATTAATGGATTCAGTTATGGAGGGACACGTGAGGTTGAGTCACGTCGTCTGGCAGGGGATCTGAATCACTCTCGGTCCCGGTACAACCGATGTGTCCGGAGTACCTTTTTACGGGCTGCGGCTGGCTGTTTTGGTTGGCGGTGCGGCGGTGTCGTCACTGGGTTGTGGGTACGTCTGGGTGTATCTCGGTACCCGTGTGGTGTGGTTGGGTATGTCTAGGTGTGTCCCGGTACCATTATGGTGTGGTTGGAGGCCATGTCACGTACATTTCATTGTCATATTGCATAATCACATTTCGTATGTCGTGTCTCATATTATTTATTGAAACTGACGTGTTGTGTGTCTATGTAATTGTCACCTATTTCCGGGGTGGGCTGTGTCCATCCATATGATATTTCCGATCATATGGGGAGCAGGTTGATTGCAGGTTTTGTGATGTATTCGGGATTTGGGGTCGCGCTTCGAGATTGGAGTTGAGTAGTAGACATGAGTTAGAGGTCGTAGTAGATGAGTTGTATTTATTATTTATGTTAATTGTAACCGTTAAACTTATATTATTAATAAAATGTTCTTTTAATTGGAATTTTGAAACACTACCTCGAGCAACCGAGCTGGTAATGCTTCGATTATCTTGGTCGGATAATCGGGGTATTACACTAACAATCTTCGAGAATTCCTTCATAAATCGCCGTTAATCCGGCTAAACCGAGAAAGCTTCGAATCTCCGCCATGTTCTTTGGTGCCTCCCACTTGGACACGGCTTCAATCTTGGACGGGGCAATGGATACCCCTTCTTTCGACACTACATGCCCTAGAAATGTTACCTTTTCCAACCAAAACTCGCACTTACTATGTTTTGCATACAATTGGTGATCCCTCAAGGTTTGTAACATGGCCCTCAACTGCTCCTCATGCTCCTCCATATTCTTTGATTAAACTAAGATGTCGTCAATGAACACCACCACGAACTTATCTATGAATGGACTAAACACCCTATTCATGAGATCCATGAACACGGACGAGGCATTAGGCAACCCGGAAGGCATCACTACGAATTCGTAGTGCCCAAAGCTCGACCTAAAAGCGGTCTTTGGTATATCTTCGTCTTTAATCTTCAATTGGTGGTAGCCCGACCTCAAATCAATCTTCAAAAACACACCGGCTCCACTTAGTTGGTCAAACAAGTCATCAATCCTCGGTAATGGATACTTGTTCTTGATGGTGACGTTGTTCAATTCCCGATAGTCAATACAAAACCTCAAACTCCCATCTTTCTTGTTCACAAATAGGACCGGTGCACCCCATGGTGACACACTCGACCTAATATACCCTTTGTCTGCCAATTCGCAGAGTTACTTCTTCAATTCATCCAATTCTTTTGGACCCATTTGGTACGGGGCCTTAGAGATTAGCCTCGTCCCCGGTTTCAAGTCCACGCCAAACTCCACTTCTCTTTGAGGAGGTAATCCAGGAAACTCCTCCAGAAATACATCCGCATACTCCCCTACTATCGGAATGTCTTGAGCTTGCGGTTTCTCCACACTCGTGTCCCAAACATGACACAAGAACATCGAGCAACTCTTCTTCAAACACGACTTCAAGGTCATCACCGAAATGAGTTTTACCTTGGGCTTGACTAAGTATCTTTTATATGACACCCTAACACCTCTAGGTCCTTTTAAAGCAAGTTTATTTTGATGACAATCTATGTTGGCCCGATACTTACGTAGCCAATCCATCCCCAAAATTACTTCAAACCCCTCCCAAGGAAACTCGAAGAGGTCAACCGGGAAATTTACCCCCTATCATAACCGACACTCCTTTGTACAATTTTGAACATACGATTGAGTCGGCCGAAGGCAAAGACACATCATCCTTCACCGACTCACCATCCCCCAAACCTAAGGTCAAAACATGGTTCCTAGACATAAAAGAATGAGAGGCTCAAAAATCAAATAAGGTAAAATAAGGCTGAGAATTGATAAGAAATGTACCGAATACACATGAGCATCTTCCTCGGCGTTCCTCTTCCCCATGGCGAAGAGCTTCCCGCTTGACTTTGTCGCCCTTTGAACCGTACTAGCCGATGTATTCGGCCTAGTCTCCGTTGCTTGACTTGCATTGTAGTTGGTCCTTTGGGATTGGGCTCCCCGATTGTAACCTCCACTTCTACGACCACCATTGAAATTGGAGTTGGAGTTGCGGTTGTTGCCCCATGATCCGGAAGTACGGTTATTTGTCATCCCTTGGAAGGGAGCTTGATATAAGATTCCTTGCCCATATCCCCAACTTGATCCTCTTCCAGCATAGCTAGTGCGTTCGCTTCTCTTGTGGCCGATGCCGCTATAATTGAAGCACCGCAAGCCTCCTCCCTAGCTCATAGCTCTCTCTCCATTTCCACTTGATCAAGCATATCCTCCCCATTGGGTCCACTACCTTGAGACTTTGATTGATGATAACTAAACTTCTTTTGATGTCCACCGCCACCTTAACTCTCGGCCTTTATCTTTTCCTCTGCCCTCTGCTTTGATTTTTTGGTCATGTTGACCAATCGCTCGACATTGCCGGCCTTTGCATACATATCTTTCAAGTCCACTAACACTCTCGCGAGAAGTTTCTCAAGGATAGTCAAGGTGAGGCCTTTTTCAAACTTTAGGTTTAAGAGTTGGGCACTAAGATGTAGATCCTCCACATAGGTGACAAGTTCATTGAATCGGATATAATACACTTGGACGGTCATCCCTTCGGTAATGGTGAAGTTGTCAAACTCCGCCCGAAGCTTGCATCGAACGTGCTCCGGTATGAACTCATCGCGCATCTCCGCCTTGAAGCTGGTCCATGGAATAGCATCCACTTCCTCTCCCTTGTAGTACTCCTTCATCACCTCACGCCCTTTGAACCACCAATTACCCGCTTGACCTCCCATGTAGAAGGCTGCTTGTTCCACTTTCATCTCTTTTGGGAACCTAACCACCTCAAATATATTCTCCATTTTGTGCACCCAATTGTCGAAAAGGTTCGGCTCTCCGACCCCCTCATACTTGGTGGGGCGGTGGCGCGCCATGGCATTGCTAATGGTTGCAGCTTCCACTTCCTTCCTTGTGACGTTCTTGAGAGCCTCCGTGAGGGCCTCATTTTGCGCAACAATTTGTTCGATCTCGGCCACATTCGGGTCGGCCCGGTCGCGGAGTTAGCTCTTCTCTGCATTCTATAAGAAAGAACCATGACAAACGTCAATACGTGTCTCACATGAAGAGACAAGCCATATTGACTCTTATTGGGAGTCCACTCGATTGAGTCAAGAATCTCACTCAGTCAAGTGAACTCCCTACTCGGTCGAGTGAAAATCTCACTCGGTCGAGTGTCCCATTTACAGGGACCTCCTAACATTTGCCATCCAACCCACTTGACAAGTGCCAAAAAGGTACTCGGTCGAGTACACCATTTACTCGGCCGAGTGCCCTGTTTACAGGGATTTTTCCCAAAACCTCCATTTCACCCACTCGATCGAGTGGACTTCACTCGGTCGAGTGCATTACTTACTCGGCTGAGTGTGGAATTCCCAGAATTCCTAAAATTCTTGTAAATCACCCACTCGGTCGAGTGGGAGGTCTACTCGATCGAGTTCCTCAGGCTCGGTCGTGTTTTCTTCACCCACTGGACCAAGTGCACCCCATTAAAGGGGCTTACACACATCCCGGCTCATATGGCCGCACATATAACTTTACTTGGCATGCTTCTAAACACATAAACGGAAAGCAAACATAGATACGAAGTAACGTATACGTTTAACAACAACTAGCATGTGAATAACACTTCTTATTCATGGATAACTCAACTTGCAATTACATCACATTCATACATAAACATCCACATGCTCTATGTAACTTGGCTATGCTACTCCTATGATCACATCATATGCCACAATTAAAAAATCACATTTCAAATAACATTATAAGAATATGCAACACCTACATGAACATCAAGATGCCCCGTTACCCTACGCGGTGTGACCGACTCGAGTTAGGAGGCAAGGGTACAACCTTGGGACGTCTCCCAAGTTTGTCACGAGTTCCCTACAACTCGAACCGGGTTCATTTTTATTGATGCACCTAAATTCAATGATTCATTAGTTTAGGCTCCAAAATCGTCGCTCTGATACCACTTTATAACACCTCCAAAAGCCGGGAGCCTTCCTCCAGGCAACCCTAACTCATGGAGATGCTACAAGGCTTGGTTTCCCAAGCTTTGTAGTATGAACTCCGATAGTAAGCAATTTAAGACAAGACTACTTATATGATTCAAAGGAAACTAGATAAGTTATGGCTAAGTGATGAATTTACATGTTATGGGATTCAACACAAATTCCCAAATTATACAACCAAATCGAAAATAAGATGGAGTCTAAGAATAGTAAAAAAAGATAACAACAAGTATGGTGACAACTAAGGTGAGATTGATCCAAACCCCCAATGAGTGCAAATGTAACATATCACGCCTCTGCTCTCCATATGAGCGGAAATCATCATATGGTTCACCACAGACATTAGAAAATCCGCTTGGTTAGTCACGATAAAATAAATGCTCAACACAATGACGTGTATACAAAATGCTAACTAAATGCAATGACATGATGATCACGAAATGCAACTATTTTACTTCACATCATCCCCAACACCAACCACGGTGACGTCATCGCAACGCCGCCATCTACTCACCGGACCACAGCCCGAAAGAAGGTACTTCGGACACACTGGTGGTATCGGACCCGAGAGTGACTCGAATCCCCTGCCAGGCGACATGTCTCAACCACATGTACCCCTCCGTAACTCAAGTCCCTAATGTGGACATCCCTCTTGGAGTGGGAAGCTCCAAGAGGCCACACGAGCGTAAGACAGTCTCCCAACCGTCTTACGTCTCCACAACGATCACAAACAACCAACAATTAACACCATCCAACACCTCCAACCAACACAAGTTACCAATGATGCACACAAAGCATTGAAGCCTCTCATGTATCAATTAAACCATATGAAAACAATAATCAACTATGAAATCACCAAACCTTTCCCATAATCATGTTGTAGTGAGATTAATGATGTTATGTTACCAATTAACTTACCAAAGTACCAACATAATCAAGTAACCTCATCACATGTCATGAAACCCTAACTACCAATATCCATGTTATCATGCAACTACCATTTATGTAATTCATAAAACTTAATGCATTAAGGGACATTCATACTACCAAGACTAAGTAGGGAAACCTTACCTCTTGTTATTCTTCATACTCAAGCAACCAAGATAGAAGGACTCCTCAATGAAGTCTCTTCCTACACAATTTATAACTAACTATCACAACATAATACTAGAATAAAAATAGTATTAATTAATCTACTAATTAACCCCTTATTAATTACACCAAACACTAATTAAATCCCATAAGACAACCATCCCAAAATTAGGGTTTACTAAACTAATACAAGAGTAAAAGAGGGGTAAATTATAGTTACAAACTTAACAATAGAACATGGCAAAGATTGGAGAACAAATCTTCACAACAAATGGCAAATCTTGAGGATGATATTTGGGAGAGTTTTTAGGGTATTTTTGAGAGTGAGGGAACAACGTTGGGTGAGAAATGTGAGGTCAAAAGAATAGGAAAATGGCAAAAAGAGAGCTAGGTCCACAATTCATAATGCGCGTATAAGAGTGACATCGACAACACTCGGTCGAATGCGCTCCACTCGGTCGAGTGGCGAGTGGACTCGAAACAGGGACTCCCACACTCAACCAGCCATACTCGACAGGCCCACATGGCTGAGTGACATCCTCTCGGTTGAGTACTTCATGTACTCGGCCGAGTGATGCCTTACAAAAATCCCGAGTATTACACACGACTACTCACCGCAACAAGTTACCCTGCCAGGTTACCCATTGCAACAGGTAACCTACCCCTGCCGGTGGTAAACCTCAACCTTGCCTCCAAAATCCCCGCTCATCGCAATGAGCGAACCCAAGCTCATTAATGTGCACATCTCCCTTGTTACGGGAGTCACAAGAGGCGAAACAAGGGAGGTGAAACTATCCCTCGACATGGCTCACAATATCGAATCCTCATCTCCAACAAAACCATCACGATAGTACAATATGATAATCAAACAATCATAATAGCACCCAATTACAATCAATCACACAACACAGACTGTACTGAGTAGAGAAACCCTACCTTTAACGAATCTGTCGTAACTGCAGCCAATCATAAAAATGCACAACGAGTACCACATCGTCACCTACAATAATATGACTATAATTACTACTCCCTCCATTCAACTCCACACTACCATTTTGCTTTTTCACGTTTGTCAACGCGTGTTTTACGCGGTAAATATCGTTAGCTACATACTTGTAAAAATTATAAAAGTTAGATATTTTTAATATAGTCGTAAAGACGAATCAAACAAGATCCCACATGAATATAATTTCATTTACGTATTGAGAGAAAATTGAATTTGAATGTTCGCTTGTGAATAGTGTGCAAAATATATAGATAGTGGTAGTGTGGAGTTGAATGGTGGGAATATAACACTTTTATAATCAATCGCTATCGAGTCCCTTCAATTACCCAAATTAAGGTTAAGTCAAAATAAAATGAATAAAGGACGGAGATCAAGACTTACTACGAAATGGGGACGACGAAACGAGAAATCCGATATCAACAATGCTAATTTTGTGCTTGAATGATGATTAGGGTGATTAGGAAGGGTTTAGAGAAATGATCTAGGGCTAAAAGTGTTTTAACGAAACTGACGAAATGATTATATAACTCCCTAATCACCTTAATCAGACCGTGCACAAAATGACTCAAGACCGGACACTCGGTCGAGTGTCCAATGTACTCGACCGAGTACACGCTACTCGGACCGAGTATATATCACACTAACTCGGTCGAGTGCCATCAAGACAGTAGCCTGATTAAGACACTCAACAGACGTACTCGGTCGAGTGCAGACTAATCGACCGAGTACGCCACAACCAGAAAAGTGGATTATTACACTAACTCTCTTAAAATCTTCAAAAGACTTATGATACCGTTGAATGATGTTATATTAAACAAATGCTTAGTGCCACGAATTTTCCTCCTAACTTTAGAAATTAGATTATTAAATGAGTCACAAGTGCTTAATTCTCCCAGAATCTCAATGGTGTTACCTTTGATTTTTTTCCATAATTAAAGATGTGTTAAACAAGGGGACCTTCTATCCTTTTTAATATTCACTATATGTATCGAGTACATGTGTAGGCTGTTAACCTATGCTACTGAGAGTAATCACTTTAAATATCGTCCCTTATGCACATCTTTGAAACTTTGCCACCTGATGTTTGCAGATGACCTTTTAATCTTTAGTAACGTCCCTTACGCAATTCTTTTGAACTTTGTCATCTAATGTTTGCAGATGGCCGTTTACTCTTTTCGGGGGGCATCTATCATGACTGTTTTCAGAGCTTTCTCAACATTTTTAAGAACTTTTGGCATGAAAATGAGCGATGGCTATTCAGTGTTGATTTTAATGGAATGAAAGAGGATTTGATGAAGGACATTATGAGAATGTCTCGATTTATGGAAGCAACGCCCTTTTAAGTATATTGAGCGCCTATAAAGACAACCAGGCTTGAAAAAACAAATTGTGGTGAAATGTTGGATAAAATAGCTCATAGAATTAGAAGCCTTAGAGCAAAAACAAAATGTCCTATACAGAGACTTAATAAGACTCACCCTGATATAGTCAGTGTTATCAACATTACATAACTATTACGCTATGATTTTCATTATTCTTGTTTATGTTAAAAACAAAATAAATGTAGTCTGTAAGTACTTCTTATCGAAAGGAAAAATAAAACACGATAGAGTTCGTCTTTTGCTTGGACAAGGTCTGCAGACCCAAAAAAGGAGGAATAGGGTACAATTTGATGATGATGATTGTTGAACCTCGCATGCTTAAGGTACAACTTGATGATGATGATGATGATGATGATGATTGTTGAACCTCGCATGCTTAGGGTACAACTTGATGATGATAAATGTTACGAGGGTCTTGATAATTTGGACTACAAAACTGATGATTCAAATGTTATCATCTACTTCTATTACATTTGTGTTTATCACTCTTTAAATCTCGACTTAAAGAAAACTACTAAAGGAGAATTTTTTGCCTTATTTAATAGCTTAAAACCGTCCATACGAGGCATCAAAGTAAAATGAAATTGAAAATGAAACTGATAGTGATGCAAGTTTATGATCCAATGACTCAGTTTCAGAAAATCAATTATGGGATGATAAAATGGATGAAAACTTCACTGATGCTGACATTGAAAGCTTGCCGTAGAGCGATTGGTCTTAGTGTAAGATTGGCAAGCAAGTGATTGGGCTGTAGACTGTAGTGCAAGGACTATTAAAACATTCTAAAACCAATTCTTGTGCCCCTTTTTACGAGAGTATGTGTCGAAACACATGTCCTTACTCGTGTATGAAAACCATAGGCAGTTAATGTTATATATGGCTAATATTATTATTAGAATATATGTTGACAGAGTGGTAGATAAAATCTAGTTGGTGACACATTTCAATCAACCCGGCTTGACCAGACCTAATTTTTTCGGAATTAATGTCCCATTATTGTAAGCTCAAAAAATTAACCACCCACCTTATAATTGCCCGGTGTTTTGGGTGAGCCGAGTAAAGCGAAGAGTTTTACCCCAATATTTGGTCCGTTACATGATCCGTAATTTTGTAGGTGTTAATGTAGTCGGTGTTTAACACCCCCATAAGTCGAGAACCCTCCTCAAGGCCACCCCAACCCATAGGAGTGCTACAGGACTTAGTTTCCCAAGCTTGTAGTGTGAACAAACGAAGTAAATCAATATAAGACAAGCAAATTAGGATATATAAATTGTAGTTCAAAGATAAGTTACAAGTTAAGGGATTCACATAGTAATCCCATTGGTACAACCAAATCGAAATGAAAGTGAAGTCTAATGACAGTCAAAAAGCTAGATAACAAAAGTGATGACTCGCTACACGAAGACCACTCCCAAGCCTCCAAGCTAGTGCATGCAATGCTACCTGTCAATCCACTACTCCCCATATGAGCAGAAATCATCATATGGCTCACCACAGACGTTTAAAACACTTTGGTTAGCCATGATAATACAAATGCTCATTAATGTAGTATGAATGTGAAATACTAATGAATATGCAATGGAATGATAAGCAAAAACCCAAGTTATCTGACTCCACAACTCACCCACACTAAACTACCACTAAACCGTCGGACTGCATCCCGTAAACAAAGGTACTCCGGGCACATCCGTGGTACCGGGCTCGGGCGCTAACCGGACCCCTGCCAAACGACGTTTCTCAACCACACGTGTCCCTCCATAACTCAAGCCATTAATGTGAACATCCCTCTTGGAGTGGGAAGTTCCAAGAGGCGACCCAAGTGTAAGACGGTCTCACAACCGTCTTACGTCTCCTCAACAACCACATAACACCATTCACCACCTCCATCCAACACCTCCAACAATCACAAAGAACCAAATATGCAAACATGACAATGAATACTTACCACACACATTAAACCATCTTAAGACAATATTTCACATGCTTAACTATAAACCAACCATTTGATTACCAAACCTTCCAAATTCATGTTGTAATGAAATAAAAATGATGTCATGATACCAATTTCACTTATCCAACTAACAACATGAATAAACATCATCATTAATATGCCATGAAACCCTAATCACCAAATCTTCATGTTATCATCTAATTACTACATGAATTATACAATCCATGACAACTAATGTATAAACAAACACTCATACTATCAAAGCTAACTAAGGAATCCCTACCTCTTGCTAATCTTCACAAATCAATCAACCAAGCTAGAAGGGTCCTCAATTAAGTCTCCTCCTACACAATTTATAACTAACTATCACAACCTAATACTACAACAACAATAATACTAATTAACCCTCTAATTAAACCAATTCTAATTAAACCAAACCCTAATTAAATCACATAAGGCAACCCATTAAGAATTAGGGTTTACTAATTAAGACAAGAGGAAAAAAGAGAAAGAGATTATACTTACAAACGATAATAAATGAACAAGGATAAGATTTGAGGATCAAATCTTCAAGGTAAAGTGAGAATCCAAGAGGATAAGGTGAGGGGATTATTTGGGAGATTTTTGGAGAGTTGAAGATAAGATGATAGATGAAAATGAGAGGTCAAAACTTAAAAAGCAAGGTTCAAAAGAGATAAGGTTCGCATGCTTTCACACGTAAAACTAGGACAACGACAGCACTCGGTCGAGTGCTCGGTGGCACTCTGTCGAGCGGAATCCACTCGGTCAAGTTGTTGTTGCACTTGACCGAGTGACTCGAATCAAGGTCAGGTGCCACCATTCCAGGTCTCACTCGGTCACCCACTCGGCCGAGTGAGTTCCACTCGGTCGAGTACTCAGTGTACTCGGCCGAGTGAACCCTTGGAAAAACTCAGGTATTACAATCTTCCCCCCTTAAAATGAACTTCGTCCCCGAAGTCCACACCCAACTCAAACAAGGTACTCTAATACTATTACCCATATCCTGACTACGCGCCAAAGAAAGGTCTTTATTACTCAAGACACTTAAACACTTGCATAGGTCGAGGCAACAAACAACTACACTTACTAACAATTCACTAAGAAGATGGGATAAAAGAAGGATTTTTCACTTACGCAAGACGCTCCCCCCCTCTAAAAACAAGGTTACAACCTCGTAACCGAGCTCATTACCAACTCGAAAAGGTGAGGATACCGCTCCTTCATTGCTTCCTCGGCCTCTCATATAGCCTCTTCCACTTGGTGATTGGACCACAAAATTTTCACCAACACCGTTTCCCGTGTCTTGTCTTTCTCACTTTCTGGTCTAAGATTTCCTTAGGAGTCTCAACATAAGTTAAAGCATCATCTAACTCGATTGTTTCCTCTTCTAGAACATGGGAAGGATCACTTGTTTACTTCCGTAATTGAGATACGTAAAATACATTGTGAACACGATCAAGTGCCGGGGAAAGTGCTAAATGGTAGGCTACTTCCCCGACCTTATCCAAAATTTCATATGGCCCTATGAACTTTTGGCTCAACTTTCCCCTCTTCCCGAATCTCATCACCCCTCTCATTAGAGAAACCTTAAGTAGAACCTTGTCACCCACCGCGAATTCAATATCACTTCTTCTCAAGTCGGCATTGTAACACCCCCATCTACCAAGGAGCCTTGACAAGACCTTCCTCAACAGATGAAGGCATTACCATCTCGGTTACCCGAGGAAAAGCAATGATCAAACGTCGATACAAGAACATTAATGTATTTACAAGTTATTACAAGTTATAGACAAAGGAAGAAAATACAACTCATACTACTATCAACTACATATCTAAACCGTCGTGACTCGTG
>VHZZ01025937.1:17350-28849 GCA_009801015.1 Silene noctiflora | reverse complement strand
CAGCCGGCCGGCAGGCTGCCGGTCAGGGGACCGGCTGGGAGCCCATTTGAGCTCAAATCTTCCTCTTTTCACTTGGTTTCTTCATACTTGCTCCCGTCTCTTGATTTCTACCTCGAATCCTGCAATAAGAGGTATATACTCATAGACTGCGCAATGCGGGTTCAAAATGCATAAAAGGGGCTAAAAACTGACTCAAATCGAGTCGGAATGCAAGGTAAAAGAGGGGAAAAGCAAGCCAACATAATCATATATCAACTACCTCACCAATCGATTAAATTTGGACCACACAAATACTTACCAAAAATAGAAATATAAAAGTTATTTTGAAATAGACGAAAAAAGAAATAAGGAAATTTATTTAGAATAGGTGAGAGTATTCAAATTGAAAAGTATAATGTACATTTAAGCTAATTTTTTACCTTTAGCTCAAGAAAATTATGACCTAAAACTAGAACTGTCAAACGGGTCGGGTCTCGGGCAGAATTCGGGTCAGTCGGATACGGGTCAGGTCATACGAGTTACGGGTCGGATTAGGGTCAGAATACAGGTAAAAAAATAAATTCTAATGTCTTTTTTAACGATTTTTTAATCAAATTTTTATTTTTTGAAAATGTAGAACATATTTATTTATTTATTTATTTATTTTTTTGCAAAAAAATTATCATTTCATTTCAATAAGAAAGAAAATTACATTTTGCAAACTATCATACTAGAAAACAAGTTACCAAATGGTATGTTCCAAAAACGAAGATTTCATCTTTTCACTCATTAACATTCTAACTGAGAGAAGTTATTTGATTCTTTCTATAATAACTTGGGCTGTGCTGTCATGCTGCTTAAAAAATCTGGGCATTTCTTTCCTCCCATATTTTATAAGTTGTTGCAGCCAGAGTAGTCCTGAACCAAGCATTTTGCCATCGAGCTTTGGTTCCCTGATCAAAAGTCCACTGCATTTCCTCTTGTAAATCCCGACTAGAGCTAGTTAAATTCATCCAACGTTTTAGCTCAGACCAGATGGTTTGAGAAAATTCACACCTAAAGAATAAATGAAGATGATTTTCCTCATCTCTTCTACAAAGGCTGCACCCTGTTAGCAAGCTGATAGCCCCTTTTTGCAGGTTATCAAGTGTAGCAAATTTCTTTTAAGCTGCTAAAGTGCCAATAATCTTGTGACTAGGAATTATCTTCTAGTGATGGAATGCTGAAAACCAAGATTCTTGATCAGGAGAATCCAGAAGATGTTCATAGACAAGGTTAAGCTTGAATTTGGCTCCTTTTACCCAGGAATTCAGCAAATTCTGTGCCATCTGAACAGAACCAGCTTGGTTCACCTGAATGTCCCTTGCAGCAAGGATACCTTTAAAGCTGCAGGAATACTGGTCTTTGCTAGAGATATGCCAAATTGAAGTTTTCTTCATGATATAATATCTGTGCCATTTATTCCAAAGTCCCTCTGAAGTATTGGCTAACTTCCAAATCCACTGGAGAAGTTGAGCAACATTCCAAATTCGAACATTTTTGATATTAAAGCCACCCTTATGCCAAGGTTTACAGATGTGATCCCATGTCTTAAACAATAGCTTTTTCTTCTCTTCAGTAACACCCCAAAAGAAATCCCTACTTAGCCTGTTTATCTTAGTGGCCACTTCCATAGGGAGTAAGACACCAGCTCCCCAAAAATTTTCAAGCCCAAACAAGACAACATTAATAAATTGAGTCTTGCCTGCATAAGTGAGCAGTGAATTGGACCAATGCTGAGTTTTCTGCTGAATTTTGATAAGTAACGAGTCAAACATGCTGATGGAGTACCTAGAAGCTCCAAGAGGCAAACCAAGATATCTAAAAGGAAAAATGTCCAATGAAAATCCTGTGGCATCAATGATTGCAGCCTGAACATCCAGGGACACACCTCCCAGATAAATGCTTGTTTTATCCATATTGGCAGACAGACCAGATAGGGAGACAAAAGCAGATAGAGCTTTCTTTACTGCTACAACAGAAGGAACATCTCTCCTTACAAAAACCATAAGATCATCTGCAAAAATTAGATGAGTTAGGTTTAGTTTTCTAAATTTTGGATAAAAGGAGACCATGGACTGTTGACATAAAATTCTCAAAGATCTGGAAAGGATCTCCATGCTAAGAACAAAGAGATAAGGTGACAGTGGGTCACCCTGCCTTTTCCCACTTTTACCAGAGAAGAAACCATACATGGCACTATTAATTTTCAAAGAGTACCAGGGACTAGATATACAGCCTAGAATCCATTTAATAAAATGCTGAGGGAAACCAAAAATCAAGAGCATGTCCTCAACAAAACTCTATCGCAAAGAGTCAAAAGCTTTTTTAATATCCACCTTGATGAGACATCTAGGAGATATAGTTTTCCTATTGTATCCTTTCACCAAAGCCTGGGATAACATGATGTTCTCATGAATGCTCATGCCTTTAACAAATGTTGCTTGCTCTTCCCCTACAATGAGAGGGAGAACATTTTGCAACCTATTAGCTAAGATTTTGCTAATTGTTTTGTGAAAAATAGTATAGCAAGATATTGGTCTAAAGTCCAACACATAGCATGAAGTAGTTATTTTAGGGATTAAAGAAATGAGAGTAGAACTAGCTTGCTTTGCTATATTCCCAGTTCGAAAGAAACTTTGGACTGCAGTACAATAATCCTTCCCTACAATACTCCAAGCGGATTTTAAAAACCCTGCTGAAAATCCATCAAGCCCAGGACTACTATTTGAGTCAATACTAAACATAGATGCTCTAATTTCTTTAGGAGATATAGAATGGATTAATCTAGCTTGAGCCTCCTCAGGTATACTAGGTCCTTCTAGAATAGATCCCTCAGTAATCCTAGTCACAAGATTTTTTTTCCCCAGAAGCTCTTGATAGTACTCCTGAAAAACCTCTCCTACCTGGTCCATCCAATGATAAATGTTCCCCAATTTATCTTGAATTGTCCCTATAACTTGCTGCTAATGCCTTTCAGATATTTTTGAGAAAAAAATATTTTGTACCACAGTCAAACAATTGAACATTCTTTAGCTTTGCCCTTTATTGGAGCATGATAAGTTCAGCTTTCTTTAATTTGCAGTAAGTATTCAAGCAATTAGTCTCCTCCTGAATTAACTCAGGAGAGAAAGGGTCCTGATTAAATTTTTGCTGGCATTGAGTCAGTAGAGTTTAGCATGCTGAGCTCTTGCAGAAAGATTACTAAAAGAATTATTATGAAGTTTGATAAGGGCATGCTTAACAGATTTCAGCTTATAAAAAAGGCAAAAAATAGGACTCCCAGCTTTAGTAGTAACCCAAGCATCTTGAACAGTTTGAAGATAAGCAGGATGATCTATCCATATATTAAGGAAACTAAACCTCTTCACCATTTTTTTGTCCTCAGAAATATTAACGATCACTGAAGGATGACCAGAGATACCTGCCTCAGGGAAGTAAGCATTGGAGGAAGGAAAATAAGAAAACCAAGAAGGATTAATAAGGACCCTGTCAAGCTTGGACCAAACTCTAACAGCAGGATCTTGCTTGTTTGTCCAAGGCATATTGAATCCAGTGCTACTAAGATCATCCAATTGACAATCCGAGAGACAAGTATTGGAAGTCATCATATCATGTAAAGAAGGTTGATTATTGCTGAGTTTTTCCTCAAAACCAGCCAAGCTATAGAAGATTGTAGTCCCTAAGATTATCCCATAACTTTTCTCTTTTATGAGCATCATTACTCCCACAAACAAAGCTAACACAAAAATATTTTTTAGTCTCAAAGTGATGAACCTTACAACTAATAACTTGAGCCTCAATACTAGCACTACTAATGAAAACTGTTCTAGGATTGAACAGAATCCAAATTCTCCCATTATAGTGCTTATCATAGTTGCAAATATTGGCCCAAGGAACAAAAGATTTTTTCAATATTTTTAAAGCTTTAGTCTTCTTTACCCTAGTTTCTAGGATTGCAAGCATATCCAGATTATAATCCCTCAAAAAATTAACCACTTCATTATATTTAAGAGGATTATTAAACCCCCTTACATTCCAAGAAGCAATCCGCATCAACAATTCGGAGGTTGGTCAGCAATAACTTGAGACCCCACTAAACCCTACTTTGAACTTCCTGAGTGCATTTCATAGGATAACATGGCTGAGTCAGGCAAAGTCTCAAGGGATCTATGGCCTAGCAGATTGCATTCTGAGCCTACATTCCCTAGAGTGTTACCCTTTCCACCATGCCGTTATGCTAAGGTACCATCTAGTTCAAATTCCTGATCCTCTAGAGAGGAAGAGCTAATCACCATTTATTGTTCAATATTAAGAACAGTGTACTGGTTAGGAGATGATGGGATATCAATGCCATCAACAACATGAGGGGGGTGCTGCAGTTTTCTTAGTATGAGGAGATGAGCATCCTGAGTGCATTTTAAGGATCTTATTTGGAGACTTCCCACTGCCAGAAAAGGATGCCAGGCCCTGCTGAACCCTAGTGGCCTCTGTCCTTATTTATGGTGGAGCAATCACCAAAGGAGTCCCTAAGGTACCACCTAGCTCATTAACTGAGATTGAACTCTTTTGTTGTTCATGTAGGTCTTTTGCTTGTAAAGAACTCTCAACAAGAACATTTGCCATACTAGTCCCACTATCAGGGATTAAACTCTTGTTTTTTTCAACCAGTTCCTTAACTTTCTCCCACTTAAAAGATTGAATAGTATCCCCTAATTTGCCACATCCTTGGCAAAAATAAGGATACCATTCATACACAACCTTTTGAACCACTTGACCCAAATAAGGAAGGTTAAGAGTAACATGATCGGGCATTCCTTAGAAACATCCATTTCAATCAACACCCTAGCAAAAGAAAGTTTAGTCTTAGAAGTAGTTGCTGGGTCTGCAAAAAGAGGCCTGCCCAACTTACTAGCTATCTTGCTCATGACAACTTCAGACCATAAGAAATGATCTAGCCTTGGAAAAAGAACCCATACATGAACCTTGTCAACCTTCTCCATTTCAGAGGAGAAAAAAGGAGACCAATGCTTTAAAATCAATGAATAACCTTCTATTTTCCATGGCCCTTTCTTAAGAACATTCTCTATATCTTCCTTAGTAGTAAATCGAAAGGAAAACCATCCCTTCCTAAAATACTAAACAACTAGGACTATAAGTCCCCGAGTGCTTGGATACAAAAGCCTGAACCACTGCAAGAGTTGGTTTCGATCTCACCACATGACCCCTTAAAGTATTTTCCCAAAATTTTAACTCATATGCAAAATCCTTTTCTTCAAGGGTAATTGTATCAGAATTAATCATGTCTTCACATAAAAACAAATTCATGCCTTGTTGTTTTTGATTATTAACCACTGAAGCCCAATTTTTAAGTTTACCAGAAGTTTTCTTAGGGACCTCAAGTACAGTACTTTATGGCACTACGTTATTCATAGTATCAACATTATTATCAACATCAGAAGAGTGTTCCGTAACAGTAGAATAATTAGGGTTATCCTTATGAACAGAGGAACCAACAGGCATATCTTCAATCACAAAATTGTTCTTACTAGATTGATTAACTATATTATGTGCAGCTGAAAACACTTTATTAGAGGGGGAAGAAGCTTTACAGCCAAAAAAATGGCGGAAATGATGTAATCATTTACCGTAGTCGTGTTTCGGGACTGGGTTTAAACATTTTCAACTAAATTATCATCATTTGCCTCAATTGTAGTACTCGAATGATTCATTTCTGATGAGGAAGCCATTGTTGAACGAGCTTGCGCATTTCGAGCTTTGGTTCTCGCCATTGAAGAAGAAAATTAAACGAAAAAAAGCAGAGTTTGGGAAAAAAAATTCATGAAAAGAGAGAAATTTTTTTTAGAGAAAGGAAACCCACATGAATTAGTTCATACTTATTTAAAATTAATATTTTAATCATATTCAATATTAACATTAATTATATTGACATAACTATTAAAATAAAGTTTTTTTTTGAATAATTATTTTATTATTAAATATTATAAAAGTAATATAAAATTGACTTTTAATTGTGTTTGTAATTTTAAATAATAAAAATAAAAATCTTTAACTATTTTTTCAAATATAATATATAAATATTAATATTCTAATAAAATTCTTGATTTACTTTTGACCCAACGGGTCTACCCGTTCGGGTTGGGTCTTGACCCTAAAATAACGAGTCATTTTAGGTTCGGGTCGCCGAGTCGAAACTTTCGGGTCTTGACCCTAAAAAAGGGGTCGGGTAAGTCAGAATTTGACAAGTTTACCCAAAACTTAATTGAACTAATTTGGTCCGACTCGAACCGCACCCGAATCAAAATAGGACAAGCCCTAAAGTGGCTAATCGAAACAAACCCGATCGAAGTCAAACTGAAAATGAAACTAAGATCAACCCGATTAAAATTGAACAGATTAGATCCAATCTGAAACATTACTGAATGACCCGTGTCAGGTCTTGTCTTATCTCCATATGGGGAGTCAAGAGCAAAGAACAAACACTAATCCTTGGTACGACAATCTTTTTTGTATTTTATGACAAAAAGTGGTCACTTTTTGATAAATAGTACTCCGTACAAAAATAATCCCAATTTATCAAAAAATGATTATTTTTTTCTCGTCACACGTACAACAGTCGTATATTAGTTTATACTTTCTACGAAGAATCAACTACAAAGAAAATAAAATAAAACCATGTCGCATTTCTGGAATTACAGGTGCGCGAATCTGTGGACCAAGCCACCCGCGCGCTGTGATTTTGAGGCGGCGACACTTCTCCCATGGAACTTTGGTGAACAAAGCAAGTCGTGGGCCGTTACTGATTTGAAAGGCATTGAAACCGGTGAATAATTTGAAAAAGCCTGCATTAGTGGAGTTGCCACCAATTTTTGTGGTAAATTGGAACCGTTCGAATACCTTATGCCATGTCAAGACACAAAGTAGTGAGATGAACACTAAGAAATTCGTTACCCTTAGCATTTTATGTCAAGAATGACTCTCGTGATGCCAATGAACACGGATGCTCGCAGATATCTGAGTAAGGGGTGAGGGTAAGTATTAGGAACTCTTTATTTGAACACCCAATCCCGTCCGCCTCGACAACGACCTCTATTAATGATCAACGAAGTCATCAATACTTGATATGTTGTTGATTATATGCATGCAATGCAACAAACAATTGATTAAGCCTAGCAAGTGAATTTAGACTAAGTCGGTTAACATACAATTTAGAAAAAAATTGGGTCGAAATAAAAAGTTTACATTCATTACATGTGAAAGCATACAAGATGAATAAAATATAAATTATAAAGAAATAAATTACAACGGGTATTATTGAATTTACGTCATAAATACGCTCAAAAAGAAATTTAAAGAAAATAAAATAAAATAAAATAAAAAATAAGAATTAAAATAAGTCGAATTACGAAGGGATAATACGGAATAGTTGATTAATATAACCTAGACAACCTACGGCGAAACGAGGCGAGTACAGAGGCAGAAGCCAACCCAGAACAGGCGCTGCGTCCTTCAGAAGAGGCGCATCAGATTGTGCGTCTGTTCTTGAGTTGGGTTTTGACCGTGACCTGCGGGGTGTTATTGTTCATTGGTTTATTTTAGATATATTATTGGTATTAAACTCGAAATTGAAGTGGTTTATACAGATAATAAAAAACGTCATAAGTCTAATTAAAACATGTACAAAAAACGAATTTTAATGGTTTGATATGGAAAAAGCGAACCATTGAAACTCGGGTTTGAATAAGTGACAAAAACCCGTAAATATTGAGTTACAAGGAATTTAGGTCGAAAATTTTTTTATGAAAGTAAATTGAAAGCTTGAAATTGAAGAAAAGAAAGAAAGAAACGAAATAAAGAAGAAAGACGAAATAGCTAGTACTCGAGGAAGAAGAAGGAGAGCAACAACGGCTAAACAACCCCTGGAATAGGCAGCAGATGTTGCGACTGTTCCAGAAGGTGCAACAGCTCTTGCGTTCCTTCTAGATGGTCTCTCTCTATTGATTCGTCAAAAAAGGTTTAAAAAATTATTTTGAAAACGGTTTTGAGCATGTTTATGATATAAATTCTTACATAAATTATAAAAACAGGAAATAAAATACAAATTGATATTTTACACCCTTAGACTTACATGTTTACGAAGAGAAATTAACTAAGTTGGCGTTACTGGTTGCTTGACTCGATGTAGATTCCAAAGTGCCCTTGAAAAAGGATTTTAGTAACAAAGTTGATTAATTAGGTTGAGTGTAGTTGGTCAAATTGGTCGGTCATGCAACGAGACTGGTATCCAGAAGTATATGGACTTACGTGGTCGAGTAGATCAAGCACGTAGGCGTCAAAAGCAATAGCACGTGGTCTTAGAATGCAAAGAGAGAAGAGAAAGGGCGGACACTGGCGTGAAGAATATGTGAGGCGTAGGCCTCTATTTAAACAAATCACGAGGTGTAAATTTAGAAAATAGATAAGATTTGGAAAAGAATTCGGAAATATTCTGGAAACTTATGAAAATCGGCCTAGGAAGAGGCGTAATAGGTACTGCGACCTTTCCAAAAGATGTAGTACCCTCTGCGTGTTCTCCTGAGGCTTTCCCTCCTCAGCAAGAAAGATTTTCGCGGTTTAAATTAGGAATAAGAGGAGATGTAGGCTTCCTTATTCCGCAAGCTGAGATATTTTTGATATTTTAAAATAATAAAATAATATTTAGGAAATCTCTAGAATACTCCGAATCAGTTTTAAGATGGTTTTAGAAAATGAAGACGGTTTTTCGACCCGGACTCAAAATGTACTCTAATTACCGCCAAAATGACCGTACCGACACGTAGATGACGACCAAGGGGTTGACACGACTATTTGAGCTACCACTAGTCGATGAATTTACGAAATGTTATAAAATCGCTCCGTATGTTAAACATGCGGTCCAATCATCATTGGGTGTTTGGACGGAGGTGCAGAAACGAGGTATCTACAGAGCCCCCACTTAGACCGAGGCTTGGACAAAGAAAAATTCAAAGTATAGCCCTCAGGTTAATCGAAGATTACAACCTAAAGACTATGGCGACGCGAGGCGGCTCAAGGGGACTAAGCCAAGGACCTGTTTGTCTGAATATAACTTGGTTTCTGAAGGCATTGAGGGTGACAGGACTTCTGAAGAAACTTCTAAACTTTTCTGAAGACTAACTCTGAAAGCTACCTTTGAAAAGAAGTCTGGAGGATAACTCTCTGAATGGATAATACGAAGGCGTTTTTTCAAGGCTAACTAAAGGGAATTTCTGAAGAAAGAACATATAAAGGATTATCTAAAGGGTATCTGAACGACCGTCTGAAGGATTGAACTATCCGAGGGGTTATCTAAATTATTTTAATTGATGATTTTAAAGGATGAAGGATCTGAAGTCTTAAGGTAAGCTTTTGAAATATCTGAAGCATCTAGGTAAGCTTCTATTGAACTCCGTGGGGAATAATATTGGAGGCAGCAGGACGTTAGAAAGAACTGCTGGGAATACGAGGCATGACTTTCTAAGAACCTCCAAGGAGAGAATTTATCTTGCGTTGGTCTCAAGTGAACTATATTTATCGAGAAGTACAAGGGTTGTAGGCGGCAATGAACTCTCGCTGGGGGATAAAAATTTTGTAATCCGCTGGGGAGTATCGAGAAGTACAAGGGCTGTAGGCCCGCAATGAACTCTCGCCGGGGAATAAAAATTGTGTAATCCGCTGGTGTTAGATCATTATTTTGGTATGATAATGTTTGTGTTTTGATGATGACAAGTATACAATTACTTTTAATCGTGCGCTCAGTTTTTATAGTGTGATTTAGAACTGAGATAATGACAAAGTCAAGCAAGCATCTTTATCAAGTGTTAAGAGAAGATCAAATGGTCAAGCTTTGATAAACGAGTTTCCAAGAGTAGATCAAATTCTACATTGAATAAACGAAGCCTATGATGAACATCTCCAAGAAGATTTAGTCACAATAGGTTGTCATCTAGTAATGGTATCCAAAACGGTAATTTCTGTGCAAGTAAGGTTATGACCTCACAGCTATAACTTTACTTGCATATGAACTCAAAGTTATGAGTACATTACTATAACTTTGAGGATGTGAAGAATGAAAATCCCACGAATAAATTTTTTAAATGTATAAAATTATTTTTAAATAATGTTTGTGGCATAGAATTGTGTTTATGGCTAAGAGTTACAAAATCTTTGGTTGAATGTGATACAAAGTTTACTTAAAATAATTAGAAAGTTAAGGTGAGTAACTTATGAGTTATTCTCTTATTTCTAGTTAGGGTTTGTAAGMTTTCATATTCTAAACCCTAATTAATTTATCTAATTTCGTTGCTAGGGTTTCACGAGTTCACCCACGAGCATATAGGCCATTGGGTTTCTTGCAAATCCCTAACGTATAAGATATGGATATTGTTCCATACTATCTTATGCTTGTAATGATTAGTTGGATTTCTTAATAAGATATTTATTTGGTTGAATATCTTATTATATCTGAGGGTTTAAGAAAAGATAATAAAAAATAATTGTTAAAGATATTTTATATACTTATGATTAATTTATATCTATCTTTAAAAGATTATGTGAATAAAAATAATAGGAAAAATATTCTTTTCTCTATTGATAGGTCGTCGCTAACCTATGCAAAAATAAATTCCCTAACAACAACAAGTAAATGTAGTATTTAGGGGTCGAATCCACGGAGAGCGCGATGGTTGCTAATTAGTTGTGATGGTTAGAATTTTACCTTGGTTAGTCACAAAATACGGGGGTTGGTTGATTGGTAAAAAGTGAAAATATAAAAACGCAAACAATAAAATAAAAATATGCCTAGAAAGTTCGGTTCATACATGCAAATTGATTATTTAAATAGTTGTTAAACTAGTAGACGCAAATTATAATCTACGCCTAAGATACTCAGCTTTCACTTTTAGCATCGGCCTTAAATCGGGTCTTAACAAGCTCTCACTATGAGTTAAGTCGATCTACTACAACATGCTAGTTCTAATACAAATCAGTGCCTCTCGACTTATAGATTGTATAACATATTTAATCATAGAATGTGATCAATAAACTAGATTAATAGTACAAATTAAGCATGTGTAGAAATGATGAGTGATTAACCAATTTAACAACATGATTGAATATCAACTATACATGACTCCCCTAATCCCTACACTAGGAAATCTAACTACTCATATGAAAATGATAACAAATGAAAATGGTAAATGAAAGTGAAAATGAAAACATAATGTAAGAACTATAAATTAAACAACATAAATAAAATGGAAGCTAAAAAGAATTACCGGAAATGAAGAAGACAAAGGAATTGAATCAACTTGAACTTGAAGATCAATAACTTGAATTGAAATGAAATTGTAAATAGAAAATGATAAATGAATGCTTAAAATGAAATACTAATCTAAACTAATCTAAGCTAAACTAAACTAACTA
>VHZZ01025929.1:0-20611 GCA_009801015.1 Silene noctiflora | reverse complement strand
TATTGTTGGATACCTCAATTTATACTGGGACGGTGAATACCTCAACTCTGTTGGGACGATGGATACCTCAATATTGTATTGAGACGATGAATACCTCAGTTATACTGGGATGATGGATACCTCAACTTTGTTGGGATGATGTATACCTCAATATTGTATTGGGATGATGGATACCCGGGCCAAAGATTGGCGGGATGAATGGATGTTTCGGAAGATGAGTTTGGTTGTATTTGCTTTGCRTATCATATMGTGAATGTTGTTTTATACTTGTAATTATTTGTTGATAGTTATTCTACTCAACCTCGTGGTTGACCGTGTATTCGTGAACACCTGTGATGAACCAAATATTGGGGAGCAGTTTTGGATTGACAGGTATTTGAGTTAGAGGACTTGGGAGCTTACGTAGTTGGACCATAGATGTTGTCTAGATCACTTAGTTGGTCAATCACTTTATTTTATTGTTCAGTTTATTTTCCGTAGTAATGTAATTGTAATATTAAAAGTTTAAATTTAATCAGATTTATATAAAGTACTTTGGTTTGTTTTACTTTGTTATTCACTACCTCGGTCATTCTGAGATGGTAACAGTCTCATTTATCTAGGAAGGCCTAGTTAAGGCTCTTGGATAAATGGGGGGTGTTACACTTATAACAATTATATACAAATATATATTAAGCCTAACAACCTTTTTTTTTCATTAACAAAGTGTTATCTTTTGAAAATGAGATTTTAATCATATGTAAACAAATAATTAGACATAAAATGTATTATTATAACTAAGTTAATTGCCCCGTTGCAAAGCACGGGTGTCAAACTAGTAAGATATGAATTTAGGGTTGAATTTTAACCCTATTCGTTCCACCTGATGCATGAAAATTATATTCATCTGAAAAAATAAACGTATTGATTTGATATTACTGATTATTTGAACTATATTTAATAAGCCACACATATCAATAAAACATAAGTATTTATATATAAAAATATTTAAATCAAATAATTATTAAATATGCTTAGTTTTAATAATTATTTTGATATAAGCACTCTAAATAACGAATATGGTGAAAATATTAATAAGGTAACTTGCCCCTATACTGGGCTCGTATTCTGACATGGACGCGACTCGTGACTTGTGTTTGACCCCACTCGTTGGATCCACGCGTCTAATGAGTCGTGACCAAATAAAATAATAATTAACGATTAATAATATTAGAAAGTATAAATGACTATTAAATATTTTTATCGTATAATTGTTACCCCATATATTAGACACGATGCTAATACAATATTATATTCAAATTTTTTTGTGAATTTAATAGTGATCACATCCAGATTTAAATGAGCCAAATATTATTGTATAACAAACAAATTATGTACAAAAATATGATATATACATCTAAAAATTGAAAGTTAACTTTGATTATACTATGCTACTATCTTAATTTATTCATAACACTATTTGAAAAACCTATTTTATTCCCCTTAAAAATGTAGACTACAAAAAATCAAAAAAATCATCACTCCCTCACACTTATCAGTGTCGTCCTCTCTTTGGTTATATGAGCCCATCATCCAACTTTGGTTATTTGATTCCCAAATTCCAGGGCTATTTTTCTGATATAGTTTACAATTTTGACTATTTTTAATTGTTTGAACCTTATTTCAAAAACTTTAATTATGTAAATGTTTAACCATTTTTTGGACTTTAGACGGATTCATTAAAAAGGTCATTCAAGAAATTTTTTTTAACCATTTTTTTCTATTTTATATCATTTTTCTATTTTCTTGTTGTTCTAAGTATTTTTTTTAGTAAAATATTATCGATACACGACCTGAATTTTGTACAAAAACACTTCTATATGTCTATATATATTTTTTTCACGTTTTAAACACTTTTTTTCCGTCTTTAACTAATGCTTGTAGTTTTTTTTCAATATTAATAACGAGTTAAAAATATTTATTGTTTTTTTTCTATTTGTTTTATAATACATGTAACTATACTTTTCCCAAATTTCGTTCAATTATTTAAGATCTAATTTTGTGGTAAAAAAATTTGGTCAAATAAGTTTCAATCATCATTATTAGATCATATTTTTTTTATCTTGTATAGTGGTGTATTTCAATCAATATTACAAAGTAAATGTACTATTTAGAATAAGATAAGATAAGAAATATGAAAGAAAGAGAGAAATTAATTCATTTAATAGTAGTGGGGGACCCCGCATATGAAAAAATAATTCAAATTTATCAGCCAATACCTAAATGAGTTGGATTTTATAAATAGGAGATGACACTTTTTTACATATGGTAATTTTGTTGTTTTTCTAATTGTAAAAATAATCAACTTTGCTTGATAAATTCTCTTTACAGAAGTTCCAAAAAAAAATAAAAATAAATAAATAAATAAACAGATTAGATTTGCTAGGCAACTAGATTATGTACTAGTGTACTACATGACCACATCGTCTGGAGTTACATGAGCGCACACAGTTGAACACTAGTAATGAATTGAATTTCATGAATTTGCATTACAAATTACGATCCATTGGGTGTAAATGATACAGGACTAGTTACGCTTAGCGCTCAATAGCCTTCCGAAAATGCCTAACTGATTGAAACTGATTGAGTCGGAGCAATCAAAACAGACAAAGAACGAGTTGCATTCAATGATCTAGCAGATGCTATGAAAGCGTGTCTAGGCATTATCACATTGTAACATATGGCCTTCGTCCTGAACTTTGAGGATCGATAACCACTAACGAATTTATAAGGCAGCTTTAGTACCTGAGCACAATTATAGGTGCGATAAGAGCATGGAGAAGAGGAGAAGGGAGTAACTTTGCAAGACGGTATTACCTGATTTTCTCTAGCAGCATGACCTGAGCACAATTTTTCGTCTACTAAACAAGGAAATGATAAACCGTTGACCGTTCTGTTTATTGTGTATACAACAGCATTACCCCTGTAGTGAGATTCGAGAGGCTGGATACTTGGATGTACCTAGAAATCCTAATACATGCTGAAATGACCCGTAATAAAAATGGTATGGAAAGTACTAGTACAAAGTTCCTAGTGCGTACGAATATGCAACTAATTTCAGGCCTTGGTGGGAAGGAGAAGGGAGTTTCCAAATGACAAAGTCCCGTTATTTGGAGCTCCTTCAAGTCCGAGTATAGACGTCACCAAGTTATAAATCTCAACATTAAGGAAAGAAGGCACCTTCATTCCTCTCTCAAATTGCGGCCCATGAGCAATGAAAACACTCCTCATCGAAAACAACTCATTATCATATCCATGAGCTCCTCCACACATACTTTGATTAGACCAACTTTGTTTCACCATGTAACCCTCATCAAGAAGCCCGATTATCGGTGTAATTCTATCATTTGTACCATAATGCAGTCTCTGAGGAAGATCTTCTTTAAGATACACTCTTAAATTCTCCCCATTCTCGACCTCACCAGATTGCAATCCGGCATTCATTTTTTTCACAATGTCAGACGCTGAATACTGGAGTGGCGGGCGAATTGCGAGGTGAGGAGTATGGTACTCAACCCAAGAATATGGGATACTAACCCAAGGTGACAAATCATCTAAATGAATCACCTTGTTATCACAGTTACCAACCATACCATGATCACCTACAAATAGAATAGTGACATCCTCAAACACCCCTCTACTCTCTAACCCTTGGATTAGCCTCCCAATCATCTCATCAATTCTAGTTACTGCGGCCGTGACCTTAGGATCATCAGGCCCGTACTGGTGACCCTGTCGATCTGGCTCCTCGAAATACAAGGTCATCAACGAGGGGATCTTGTGTTCAGGACGCCAGTCGAAATAATTAAGAATCGAGTCAACCCTGTCCTCATAAGGGACTGAGCGATCATACGGATGGCAATCACCAGGAGTGCATTCCCATTTCCCCTTTTTAACCTCAGAACCAGGCCAAAACACAGTTGCAGCGCGTTTACCCTGATTGGCAGCGGTGACCCACAAGGGCTCACCAAGCCACCATTTTGGATCGTGGCTAGCCATGGTGAACTCTTCCCCAGTAACAGGGTCAATGAAATAATTATTGACAATGCCGTGGTGCACTGGGTACAAGCCTGTGGCAATGGAGTAGTGGTTCGGAAATGTGAGTGTTGGGAAGACTGGGATTAAGCCAAGCTCAGCTTCAGTGCCGTTTTCTATGAGACGGTGTAGGTTGGGAGTTGGAGTTTTGTACTGGTATCCAAAACGGAACCCGTCTGCAGAGATCAAAATTACTACTGGGTGAGTAAGTTTAGTGAGTGGACGAGCCATTTTGGGTTCATGTCGAAAGGAGGAGGAGGAAAAGAAGAGGAAG
The DNA here is from genome assembly GCA_009801015.1 of Silene noctiflora. Taxonomy (NCBI): domain Eukaryota; kingdom Viridiplantae; phylum Streptophyta; class Magnoliopsida; order Caryophyllales; family Caryophyllaceae; genus Silene; species Silene noctiflora. The sequence continues at coordinate 16,263 of VHZZ01025929.1, read as the reverse complement.
GTTGCGAATGCCATGAGAAAGGCACAAATGAAGATGATTTTCAAAAGTCTGGACGACAGTTTGAATGGCGGTGACGGTGGTGGTGGTGGTGGTGATGAGTTGGTGAAAGAAGGGAGAAGAGCTGTAGAGTGATTAGTTGCCATAGTAGAGTAGTTGGACAGTTGGTTCAGAAATAGAGTGATAGTGGTAGCTTGAGGCATTGTCTAACTTGTCTTGCTCAATGCTGTTTTATGCTGTGAGATATTGGAGGAAGGTCACAGTTTGGCACCAACATTTATGTTTAGATTCTTATGTCTTGTTTTTCAAATGAGTTAATAGCACTACAATACTTCAGGGAAGTTTCCACTACACAACCACTAACTCAAGGGGCTCAAGTAATAATTTATAAACAGCAATGTATCTAAACTGAGATAGTCAGCAAAAGTCGAGCCCCCTCTCGAGTACTCTATGATCCCTCACTCAGTGGGTCGATCCAGCCCTACAACTTATCGTTTATAGTACCTCCATCTTAACCATTACAATAAATTTTCTTTGACAATAATTTCTCATGTCCCTTTGGAAATTCATGTCGACAAATGATGGTGTCAAAAACTCACAAATCATCGCAGCCGTGAATACGAAAAAAGGGAAAACAGAGGAAAGAATAGAAAAAAAAACTAAATGTAGACAACCCTACATGAAAAGTGTGATGGGATTTAGGAAAGTAATTTATTTTCAAGTGTAAATTAGATACTATCTTCTAATCGTCTTAATCAAGACCTAAATTAAATATGATCGACTTAACCAAGACCTATTGTATTTGATAATATAAAAGGGAAGTAGACTGTAGTTAAGGTCGCACGATCATGCTTATGGAACTTGAATTATTGGCAACTGACACTCTGTCATAAAAAAATTGGAGGCCTGTGTTGTGTAACAAGGTAATTAATGAGTACTTGGTTAATAGATAAGATCTCTGAATACGCCAACATTAACATCTTGCATCTTTGGCCTATTAACATGTTTTGCATAACTAAAGTTGACTATAATAAACTACTACTCTAATAAGTATATATTTCCATCGTTCATTTAATGATGAAAATTAAGTAACATAATTTCTCCAGCTACGAAAGAATCTCTCATTAATGATTGCCACATGAAGATACATCATAGATAGAAATCTTTTTTGCGACCGTTTTTTTTGTGTTTTTTTTTGTTAATAGTGACTACTTTATGGGAAATAGTGACCACCATGAAAAAAAAAAATGTTCAATTTTTAGTTACAACAAAAGTTGGCTACTTATCAAAAAGTGGTCACATTGTTTTGGACATTGGTCGCACTTAAAACGGTCATATAATACAGTAGAAGGTAGACAAATGGCGATCAATTTCTTTTTAAAATAAAAATATTTCATTTTTATTTTGGCATTGTAGCACTTTGACCATCAGTTTATCTAGAATTTAACTGTTGTATATTGTAAGAAAATATAGCTAAAAATCAGCCAAGGACAAACATAGAAAAGAAAAGTAACCGTAGATGATCAGCTATTTTTGTACAGATAATAACTATACACTATCAATTGTAATCCCTGTACATAAATGGCAGCAAAATTAGACAAGTTGCCAGTCATCAAGTCATTTTCAAAGCCAGACATGGATACAAAGGTCACTAGTACATACCAACAGGTGAACTATCTAGCCTCCATAGCTGACTTTGTATGTCGGAGATTGTCGGTTGTGATTCAGGAAGGTGTTGTAATGTCGGAGATTGAAGAAAGAACACTGTACTCCCGCTCCAAACTCCATGAACACTCATTCTTCTGGTTTGTAATGAACATGTATTCCCGAAAGTATCCACTGTAGGTAATCACTGATATCCACGCCCTGCTTACACCAAAATCGACATTTTACGATAGTACACCGTGGTATATTATAATGTCGCTCACTCACTAGTCACTCCCATATGTTCATGGCAATAGTGCAATGTGCATGGTATTAAATATCCCTTTTTCTCATGCCTTGGTAGGTCGTGGTCAATACTGTCTCAAAATACAGTCATAACCACCATTTGAAAAGTGGTTATGATGCGAGTGTGCGGATTCAAAACCTTAGTGCTATGTTGTGGCCATAAGTTGCCGATTGCTCGCACAAAGCACATTAAGATTTTTGAATGTTAAATAAGAACTAGGCGTTGCAAGTCAGTAGACTACGGCTACAAAGAGATAGATAATCAAGATATTGTGAGTATACTAGCAAATCTAATATGCACTAGGGTATTGATGACAGGAGAGGGTGTTTTTACAATCATATCCTGAGCTGATTTTCATGAAGATATCTCACTTTCAAGCAACCCCATGGAAGAAGGGGAAGGGAGGAATGACGATATGAAAGTGAAGCTTTGAACAGCAACTAAGAAACACACAACTCACCTTAAAGAATAGACTTTGTATGTAGCATCCCCACCAACCTTTTCAACTTTCCGAATCACTGCATAACTGTCAAAACAACAGACAACTGTAAAAATCATGATGAATGCAACTAATTACATTTTCTCTGAAATGTCCAGGATAAAGAGTTCGTTCATTTCTAACTGAGCAAAAGATTCATCACTTTTCGGTTCTGGATTATGATGGAATATGCATAATGACTCACTAAAGTCACTGTGTTTCTTTATTATTGTCAAGTAACATGACGGTAGGGCTATGTACATTTGACCCCCTTACCCCTGGTATTGGCGAAAGCTCTTGAGTCACCGGGACAATGTTGTAGTTGTATAAGATACAAAACATGATGAAAAAAAAATGTTGTGGTTGTATAAGATACAAAACATGATGAAAAAACTATGTTTGCACTCATTCCCCGAAGCATGTGTCCTTTGAGCCAACAGAAATACTCGTAAAAACTATTCTCTAGAAAGCAAAAAGCAGGTTAATATGATTAATCCCAAAGATGTCCGCCCACATAAGACAAGAGCCTGATAAAAACTTCACCTTTTGACTCCTTCTGCAACTACATTATGGAGCACGTGATGATAAGCTGGATCCAAAACATCATTTATTCGGCCAGGAATCATTGCACCAACAAAACTACTAGATTTCTTATTCCTGAAATCATATGAAACAGCAAATTAGGCATCCTGGCTTACAAGCAAGGATCATGGGACTTTGAAATAGGAGAGACAAATTTTGTTTAGAACAATCGAAACAAAACCACAACTGAGACATCGATAAAGACAGCAGTGACTCTTATGCATATCAACAAAAAACACGAGCGTTCATGGCTGACATAACCATTAATTACAACTCATGTTTATAGAAACAGAAGAAAAAAAAACCGTTGGGGGAAGTTCCATGTGATAAAAGTACCTTTGGTTTATGGCAGCACCAAGCATAAAAATATGAAGAGAACCAGAAGAGCTTGTAGCCACAAGAACATCAGGCAACTGCATAGATGGACCAAATGACAAGGAGAATATTGTGGATGGATATGTCCCCCTTCTAAAACTGAACAACTGGAACGAAACACGAATTAGGTTCTAGTCAAATTAAAGATGAGAAGGTGTGCCATGATAATTTTGACACAATTGTACTACTTAAAATCAATTACTAACATAAAATATTTAAGTAATTTGGATCAAATGAAGAGAAAAATGACTACGTATTACTTGAGATGGAAGAATGTTCTTCTATTTTGTATTTATTGGTGCCATTTTCAATATAGCTTGTTCCCATGAAATTCTTTCATTTCTAAGTTTACCACTAATATAAATCACCAAATTTTTTAGACCCTTATTTACTAAAAAAAAAACACTCGTTCGATAAAAAACTTGTTCCTGGTTGAATAAACCCATTGAAGTGATAGACCAGCAACCACTCAGGGTACTCATTACCAAGCTTGATCCCAAAAAGTATGCATATGATGAGTAAATTCTGACTAATTTTGCTGTCCAAACTCCAAACTCCACTACTTGATAACTGAAATTACGAGTGCAATCTCCTTACTCAAGAATTACAGATAAGGGAGCTGAACTACGGTATAACATAGGAATATTGAAAGCACTCAAGAGATTTGAATTTGTCGGAACTATTAAAATGATTAAAAGTAGCAGCTATTGACTTCTTGTGAGCATATAAGAACCTAAACGTAGAGCTATGTTTCTTCATCTCCCCTCAGACATGGTTATGACACTTAAACACTTCATTTTAAGCGCAAAACACGAGTGCTTTTCATAGTCGAGCCTGACACTTGGACACACATGACACACCCATGTCTGAGTAACAGCGTGAGGTAAAGTAAAGTCCACCTTTTGCCAATCAGTGGCATTGCAGCTTGATATAGGGATTATGAAATCTTGAAGAAACACAGCTTTTGAAGATTTTTTGTGCTTTTTTATTGAAGCTAAAAATTCATCCAGAACAATTAAAAACTTACAGAAATTATAAATGTGGCATGGGATTATTCAAAAAAAAGTAAAAAACCCAGGAACTTGGTAAGTTGTTAATACAGTCTACTACCTACAGAAATGCCATATGTAATCATATTTTAGCCCAATGGTAAGGAAAGAGAACATGCAATTCAGGCACTGGGGACAGGGGACTGTTAAACAATTCCATTGCTATAAACTCACTATTGAGTTACTTTATGGCAGATGCAGGGACACAGAAGATAGACGTGCAACACTCAATGACATGGTATAAAACTCACTATTTAGTTACTTTACGGCCGTTTTGTAACAGATTTTTAAGCTCTCTCCTGTTATACGCAGATCTGGCTATTAACTATTACATTCAGTTAAGACGGAAATTTTGACCATAAATTTCAATATAAACAACTGATATTTTGAGTTGATTTTTCATATAAGTAGTATATGTTCTCTCTCTTATGATCTTTTTAATATTGTGGGCACATCAGCTACAATCTATTACGTTCCTTGTACCATAATTTGACAACCGTTACTGCAACTATGCCACGTACTGCTTTTTTGAACTTTGTCCCCATGATCAAACAAACTATAGCAATGGCATTTTCCTAATGGGATTAGGGGCTTAGGGCACTTAAGAGGGGGAGATCGAGGCTTAGATGGCTTTAGTTACAAAACAGGATGAAATTAGAGAGCAATGCTAATTGACAATGCCAATGATTCAATAACGGTTCAAGCAATAACGGTTCAAGCAATATGTAGTCAATTTCGCCAAATTTACAACTAAGACACGCATGATAGTGCAGGCTATACAAGGAAGAAATTCAACTGTCTCCCTAATTATACCATATTCGAAAATGCTATACTAGGAATGCGAGTTAAGTATCTCAGATTATTTATGAAAAGACAAAAATAGGCCTAGTAGCCCCTTTCCCCTAGAAAATCCAATTATATATACGGAGTATTTTTTTTTTTTTTACTTTATATATATAATTAAAAAAAAAAAGATTACCTTTGTCCCTTCTGAAACCATATAAATTCTAATCATGGTTCCTTGCTCAGATGCACTTGCTAAATACGTCCCATCGGAGGAAAAAACTATAGCAGCCAAGGGTGACTGATGAGCATCAATCTGTGCCAAAAAAAAATTAATTAGAAAAGCATTGGAAGAACCTGTAATTCTATAACACAAGCTACGCAAGCATAAGTCTTTCGTTCGACTTTATGGCACCAAACACCCGAGTATAAAAGACAATGATTAACATGGGGAAGTAATTACGTCTTCCGTACAACCCCCTAAGCTTGTCGACACCAGCTATATCACATTATGAACTTTGAATAACAAGAACAGCACAGAAAAGTTTATATTCCAACTTAGAAGTAAAGGCTAGAGCATTCAAAGGCTTATGTACCCATGGTATTACTATTGAAAATCTGCTTGAGACTTCATCTCAGAATCGGTCAATGCATCCTGATGTTGGCCCAATATTGCCTCAATATGCGATCTATGTAACCTTTAAAATCTTGAAAACTCGGTATCAAAATGGTGTTGCAGCCAATATATAGTTATATATTACCATGCACATACATGCTCTTTTTTCCTTCTCAGAAACGCATTCAGCATTGGAACCTCTTAATTTGCAATAAATGACTACTGTCATCACTCCTCACTCAATTGCATCTTCTACCTCTCCCCTTCCCCCAGCTTCATTCACAAAGACAAGGCATTGTAACCAGCAATAGAAAATGTTACCCATTTTATCATTGAATTCATTTTTTTTTAAAGGACACAAGGTTTATAGAGCTACCACCAACATTTGCCATGTACAAGATCATGGTATTAAATCTCAATCGCAACACAAAATCTTGACTGAGTTATCAATACTGTACAGGTCACATTTATGGTGCAATGACCAAGATAGGGCAATGGCGACCAATTCTAAGGTCAAGTCTCACATCGAAATTTAATGCCTTGGCAAGGCGCACCCAGTGGCGGACGGACGACGTGGCTTAGGGTATCATAGGACACCACAAACTCTGCAAAAAATTGTTTTAAATTGTGACTTTTAGAGCAAAGGACACTCTAAAGAAAGCCGTGGACACCATAAATTGCCACTTGTCTCTACCTGAATGAGTTATTAAGGAATAAAAAGTACTTTGAGTTCCCTATGTGAGTATACAAACTCACTGAGTGATAGTAGCTAGCTATTTACTTGTCATTAAACTATAAGCTATCTCTGAGCCTATACCTATGACGCACAGAAAAAATAGTTCTTAATTCTCATGAGCCATGTCCAACAGATATGTACCTTACCGCACATTTACCTACATACTGATTAAAACACTAAACTAGTGTTATAAGTCCGTTTTAATATTAAAACGAGTTAAATATCATCCCACTTGTATATATAGGGCAAATGATTTTTCCTATATGTTCTACTTTTGTCTTACCTATAGTATTTAACCCATCTTAAGCTTAAGACGGGTGTTCTTAAACAAGAATTTGTTCTAAATTATACCCCCTGTTCTATCATTCATTTACCTATTTCATTTTTACACTGTCTTAAATTTCAATCATCCTCTATCTACTAAAAGAATAGGTGAACTCACAAATTTTCCCTCCAAAACGCATCTTTTTAAATAAGGAATTTATTGATAATTTAATTGTATTCACTAAATAACGAAATTAATAATTATAATGTATTTCATTATATAATTATTTTCATTAAAATTAATGTTTTCATCAAATTATATAATTTTCACTAAACACTAAACTATAATATTTTAATTAAAATATAAATAATATAAAACTATAAAATATTACATCTTTTATTGATGTTATTATTTGACAATGACTTGACTCATATACTATGTATAAACAAAACTATAAATCGCTTTGATTACTTTCATGACAAAAAAAAATTAAGAGAATTTATAAATTGGAATCTTTAGTTTTGTGGTATAAAAAAATATTTAAAAAAAAAAATACATTTCAGCAAATCCCTCAATTTTCTTGGATTAATTTTCAGTTTTTTTTTTCTCGAAACAAAATACAATAACGAGAAAAATGAACAATTACGTTAATGAGATACCGCTATTATTTTACAGTTCAATTTTAGTAGGTTTTCATGAATAATTTTATAGTTCAATTTTTTTTTTTCATATCAAAATGTAATGACATAAAATATGAAAAATTAATGAGGTGTTAATTTAACATGATTAAGACATTAAGTAATAAACAGAAAAACTCTATAAATACCGCGCATTGCGCGAGATCTAAACTAGTTTATTTACTTTTTATTTAGGGAATAGAGAGTAACTTTTTTGGTAATTTGATCACCCATAAAAGAATGAACGGAATGGCAGTAGCATCCGCCTTATTTACCAGCTAATTTTATACACCAATTACACAGCTTAATGTGATAGTTTTTGGAAAAATATTGGTAGAATCCTTAAAATAATTTTAATTTTATCTTTATAAATTTGAAATTCTGATTAATATTTCTAAAAGCTATAATTTTTTTATTTAAAAAGAGTAACTATAATACTATATATTTTAATAATTAGCGAATAGGCCGGTAACATTTACGATAGCCATATCAGCCTCATCACAAGCTAAGCTCTAAATAAACTCGTTTTAATCGGTGACGGATGCAGTGCGGTACCCACCTCGCTGAAATTAAAGAGACCCCGTGAAAAAAATTCCTGGATCTGCCACTGGGTGTACCCTACAAGAGTAGGAAAGTTAACGGTAACGTGCCAGGTGACCATTGTGCCACACTAATTTTAAAGCCAGTCATTAATGAACTTGCATGTAGGACAAATATTGTCAGAAAACTTCACTCAAACTCATCCTATTTCAGCTATGATTCTGAAAGCCCATTCAAGGGTTAAAAGAAATTTGAAGTACTGTTATCATCACAACCCTTTCAAACTTCATCAAAGTTAAGCTCAATCAACGAAAAAAAAATAATCCATGGTTTCTTGGCTTCAGTCAGAACTTCTGCATATATAGCCAATATTGGTCGAATAGTAATCCCTCCGTTTCATATTAGTGTAACTTGTTTTAGGAAAAATTAAAAATTACTTTTTATATGGTTTTAGTTTATTCCATGTACAAATGTTCTCTAAATTTTCCAGAACACTAGGAAAAGAGGTCTCTTCAGCAATTGAATTGATCGGAAAAGGTTTCTTTTTCTATTTACAAAGATCATCTATTGCACATAACTAATATTTCACGTTTCCCAACACTTCATTTATGTGCAACATCTTTAAATGACTAATAAAACAGATTTGAGGGAGTATTTGATAAAAGTGCTAGGAAGGCAAAGATCATATCACCGTGCAAAAGAATGTAAGTTTCATCAAATATACTCCAATTGAAGCTATTAAAGAATAATAGTGAACTAAAACTTCTAACCACCTCATAAAGAGACTGAAGGTCCATGACGCTGTAAAGCAAAACAGATCCTTTTGTTGTACTTGCTGGAACTGCCACGTAACAAGCATCGAGGCTATGGGAGAATGCACAAAGACCTAAAACAATGTGGAAATCAGCTAAGCATTTGAAAAAAAGGATAAAAAAAGCTTGACAAAAGAAAAAAATAATGGAGAAGAAGCCTGAATAGAAGGAAAAGTATTTTAGAGCTTTTATACAACACCAGAACTAAAGCAGCTGACTGAAAAATCTAGATATTTAAACCATGACTCAACTTAAGAGACAGCTACCATACCAAAAGAGGAGACTGCTCCGGTCTCATACTTGTAACAAAACCTATGTGTTAGCTTTTCAAAAGTAACACACATTTGTTGGTATCCAATAATTATTACCTTTTGGATTTGGCACGGTATCGATTGTGCTCAAAATCGTTAGACTGTCTATGTCATAAATGAAAATCTTATCTAGCAATAGAACGATCAGTCTGCAGAAGACAAAAAAAAACATTAGCAACAGAAGATAATATTAAGTGCTCACAAGTCACAACCTTTTTCATATAGAAATGATAAAATGATAGTATATAGCTTTCAAGACTGAAAAGCAGATGCAGACATTGCATCCACATTTGCGTTATAACCCATATAAAATAATAGTAAACAGATGTTGAACATATTTGAAAAAATGATTTGAATTTTAACATTTGGAATATATTACAACGTATGAGATAACAGGTTTTATGAAGTGTTTGAACAATTACGACAAACATTCTGATGAGCTGATAAACCAGTTTGCCACACAAATCTTATGTTAGACAAGAAACTGACATAGTGACGGTAGGAAGCATTTAAGTCCCTACTGAAAGCTAAACAAGCATAACATGCATATTAAAATCATCATCAAAAATTAGCATTAACAACGGAAAGTATTCCTAATTTACATTATGAAGCCAAAGACTCAATTTCTTGGTTATGGATTATGATGAAATGAAGCAAATAAAATGGCTCACTAAAGAGACTGCAATTCTCACAACGCAATTTTCATTAGAAACAGTATCTTTCGGTTGTTAACACAGGAGTAAGGCTGCAAAGCTGGGGCTTAGTTATTGACCCGGAAAATATTCCTACAACCTAAATACAACTAGTTGAAGCTTGTGTTACCTCAACTTATTCAAACGAACAGCAAGAACTGAAGTCAAAAAGTTTAGTTCTTGAAGAGGAACTCCAGTTGTAGTATTAAACAAGCAAAGACGACGGGGAGATAGAGCTGGCTGATTGCATCAACAGAAAACAAATGCACAGCTTTATTAGACTTCGAGAAACATAATAGCTAACCAGCAAATTATCTACCTGCTCAAAGGCTAAAATGTCTGTCTGTCAAAATCACACGACAAAAACCTGTTCACCGGCTCCAACAATGGCAAGAAGACTTGAGCTAAAGCGCATTTCAACAATGCTGAAAGCGCCAATATCTAGCAAACAGACAAACCAAACTAGAAGTTATATAATATACTACTATATGTCTCCGTCCTTGAGAAATGGAAGTAAAAAAATTCTGAGCTAAGTTTAAAATAATCCCAGAAAGGAAAAAAGCAATGTGGGTTTCTCGTTTTCTTATTGTAAATTTGTATTACACTTGATATAACATGAAAGTTATAATTCAAATACTTGCATTCATCGCTCTTATCAATAAAATGTCATTATCCAACTACAGCTGGAAAACAACTATAAAAGACACAATCAAGGCTGCCCAGGAATAAGAGGTCTTTGGTTAATTTACGCAAAATAACATATTATCAGGTAGTACATCCAAAGAGTCAGAGATTTGATCTTATCGATGTTTCTCGACTGTTTAAGGAAACAATGAGTCAACAAAAAATGTCATCAAAGATTAGTACTTACAGATCCAAAATTGTCTAACATGAACCGTCGTCATAAGGAACCATTACTAGGAGGTATGCTTAATCGAAAGCTAAGGCCAATGTACCCCAATGTAGGCTTTCCGCTTATCACAAGGTAAAAAAGTGTTGAGTGTACGCAACCGCAGCCTTACCCCTATTTTCAACACATAAGGATGTTTCCGTATGACCCATAATATAAGCTGAAGGTATTATGAGTCCGTTCATGCATGCAAAACTGAAAACAAGTAATGTGAATGTAAGAGTTTTCCCAGGTTGACTATCGACTCAACTTCAATCTAAAAACGAATTAGAGAAAAGCTTATTAACCTATGCTATCCCCATTTATCTGACTTCAGGCGCAGAAGTTTTGCTCACAATACACTTAGCCCGCAAACAGAACATCCTCGATCTCTAAATTCTCAGCCTCACAGGAAGTATATTGCACTGACATATTTAAAGATTCCTTAACAGTCCTCGCCAACATTTGCACTGATTATATTTTGTAAGACAATAGAACTTTGAATTATATGTATCTTACATCCTTTATAAACAATATAACTCCTAATCATGAGAAATTCTCTTAAAACTTAATCACACCGAATCAAACATGTCTTCTGTATTTCACATACTACAAAATGAGCCATTCATCCCCATCAATACGGTTCCATGCCAATTATAAAAGTAAACACTCAGCTGATTGACAAGAAAAGTTGAAAGGGAATCATCGCCCTCTAATATCCACATTGTCATCAAAATCAGCATTTCAGCCTCAAAATATCCACAATGTCTACCATAACCAAAACTAGCTGCCATCAAGCATCATTTGAAACAAATTCAAATTGCCTTTTCAAGTTGCCCTCTATCATCAGCAGTGTAGCCACTATGTAGCAAACGGAACATAAGAGTCTAAGACCTCATAGTTAATTCGATGCTTTACATAATTAAATTGTCTGATTTAAATCTTTTAAACCTTAAGACCCCATAATAGAAAGACACAAATGACAAATAACTAAGTAAGCGAGTACGCGAAAAATAAGCCCATACTCTACCAATTCTAGCTCCGCCACTGTCATCATGAGTAAATAATTAATCCCTCCATCCCGGTCAATTGTTGTCCTTTGGTTTTGGCACAAAGACCAAGGAAAGAGGAGAGAACCAATTATAAGATGACAAGTGGACCAAATTAAGTGTGAAAGATCAAATTGCTCATCAAATGCAATCCTAAAATAGAAAGGACAACAATTGACTGACACACCCGAAAATGGAATAAAACAACAAATGACCGGGACTGAGGGAGTACAATGAAGTAACATTTTCTAACGATTCTAAGGTTAAAATTATCAGCAAGATTTTTCAAAGTCTTAAAACTCTGCCACATCAGTTTTCCACTAACTTTTATTATTTCTTTATTGTTCAGACCCACCTTAGAAAGATTATTAGTAGTCTTGAGACAAAACTCACTAAAGACTACCAATAATCTACCAACGTCTTAAGTCGAGTCTTGGAAATACAAAACTCAACTTAAGACTCTAGCACAATTTACTAGACATTTCTTCCAATTAATAAATGACGTGTGTACTCTTTTGTTTTTCATTTTGTTTTTCTTTATAAGCTGAAAAAAAAAGTGGGTAAAAAGTAGAGTATGAGGCGAGTCGGATTGATAATGTATAAAGTCTGAGGTGAATCTAAAATAAGTCTGAGCAATATAAAAATAATAAAAGTTAGTGGAAAGAAATAACACATGGGATACATTCATTGGTTAATTTCTCTTTATAATGGGGTCAAGACTCACCCAAAGTCTTAAGATTATTGGTAGTCTTGAGAAAGACGTTAGTTTTGAGACAAGACTTACTCAAGACTACCAATAATCTACCAAAGTCTTAAGTTGAGTCTTGAAAAAACAAGACTCAACTTAAGACTTAGGGGGAGTCTTGGACTCTTCTTGCCCCCACTTTTAAGGGAAAATTATCCAATAAATGGATGTCATGTGTTATTTCTTTTTGTAAAAAAAGAAGTAAAGTGGAAAAGTGAGTCTTAGATGAGTTTAAGGGATAATGTATAAAGTCTGAGGTGGGTTCGAGGTGAGTCTAAACAATAAAGAAATAATAAAAGTTAGTGAAAACCTGGCATGACAGAGTTTTAAGATTTGGAAGAGTCTTGCTGATAATTTTACTAACTTCAGACTCAACTTAAGACTTTGTTCTTTGATAGATTATTCGGAGTTTTGAGTGAGTCTTGTCTCAAAACTCACCAAAGTCTTGTCTCAAGACTACCAATAATCTTCCCCTAACAAACATACTCCCTCCATTTCGATCATTTGTTTACCATTGATTAAAATACTCGGGAAAAAAAAAAGAATCAAATAAACTAATTTACAACAAGAGATAACAAAATCAATAAGGCCTTAATTAGTTGCTAACCTCGTTCATAGCAAACCCTGCCATTATCAGCCTGAAATATTTTGAACCCAAGTTTTGTTCCAACAGCAAAGTAACTTAAAATGACATAATATACCAAAATAATCAAAACCCATTAAAATATAACACAAATCAAATGCTAAAGAAACAAACTTTATAGCAAAATTGACAAAAAAAATACCTATAATCTTGGTTAAAAGAAGCACATAGAATTGGGTATGAAGAAGAAAGCTGGTTTGCCATCTTCTTAAAGATTCTCAACAATTTTGAAAAAAAGTTTACAAAAGATGAAAGTTTTGGTGGTTTTGGAGGGATATATACTTGGGAAATTTGGATGATGTATTTGACTAATATGAGGAATAAACTCACAATTAGACAATTGGAATAAAGCACACGCAAACAATGTCGAATCTTTCTTTTCTATCTCTTATGTTATGTCCTGAATCATATAGGGCAAACAAGCCGAGTCGAGTTTGAGCTCACCTAGAACTCGACTCATATTGTAAATGTGAGTATAGTTGACCGATCCCGAGTCGAGTTTTGACCATCCTACATAAAACGGGTCCAATAAGAAATTTAGCCCATTCGAAAGAATGAAACTGGATACAAACGAAAGTAGAAACCCAGAAGGCCAGAACACACGACTACCTTCATCATACGCTCCATCAAATCCCACCAATCTCATCCCCATGGACCCATCGTCGCCGCCTTCTCAGCCCCCGCCCCATAATATCCTTTGCAATCACCACTTCTAGTCTTCTACCACCTTTGCGGCCATTATGTTTGCATTTTTCCCAATAATTTGTATCGTCGACGACAACGATTCAACCTTTCCTCAATACTCAATAGCTAGTCGGGAAGGCCACAACTCACAATTATGGACATGCCCTCTCCGAGCCACGGTGATCACGATTACTAATAACTGGGTTCGAAATCTATTAGTTTTAACATTATTAAAACTTTTGAGTTTTGAAATTAAATATTTATGTTTTTTTTTATATATATTTAGAATCTATTTCTTCCCATAAGCTTTTGATTTACTCATTTTCAATTTAAATATTTTTTGTTTTAGATTTTAAAATTAAACTTCAATCCTTCTTAATATTTAACTAATTGTTTTAATTTAAATACTACTTTTGTATGACAACTTTGAATTTTATGTTAAAACTCTACTACAATCTACAACCATCTAAAATTTTTATCTTTAGAACTCTCTGCTTTAACTTAAAACTAGTCTTTAAGAGAAGTAACTTGCTATCATGTTTCTTTTATGGATTATTTCATAAGAATACTCTAATCTATTAGCTTCATTCTTAAAATACTCCAATCTATCATTTTACTAGAAATATACCCAACTATCACCACAATCTTCATTTATTGAAATAGGTGGGGACATATTACTTATACAACCGGTAACATTTGAAATAACCCTATTTTCCTTCTAAACGACATTCACCTTCATTCATCTTTCTTCTTTACCCTTTCATTTGCCTTCTCGTCTTCTTCTAATCTTCCTCAGTACGCCATCTTTCACATTTTCAATTTAATTGTTCTGATCAATCCATCCTAAATTGAATTACACCCTATAATTGTTGAGTAATGAATCAGGTATTCCCTATTCCCCTTTTTATTTACTCATGAATTTTGATTTTGTAATTCATTTTGTTTTTGCCATTTACTTTGATTTGAAGCATGTATTTTGAGTAGTTACTGTTTTAATTTACAAGGAGTAAATGTATGACCCAGTAAATGTTACTATTTAGATAAATCCATGGCAAACAGTGACATTGAAAATTTGGCATGGAGGTACATTTAGGAGGGATGAAAAACGTCTGGTTTATATGGGTAGGTCTTTTTGTAATACTCGGTATTTTTAGTATAGGGACACTCGGCCCAGTAGTGTCAGTCTATCAGTGTTCTGGAAGTGGGGAACTCGGTCGAGTGACCTGCACTCGGTCGAGTGCACTGCACTCGGTCGAGTGTCGTGTACTCGACCGAGTGTCCGATTCGTATCGGGTTTTTAGCGGGAAGTATAAATATTAGAACGAGAAGCAGTAATTCATTATTTCGCTTTATAAATAAAACGTAAACATGGTTACTGATCCTTCTCTTCCACGGCGTGTATCTAATTGTTTGTTGGGATTTCTACGCATCGTAAGATCGTATTTGTAAAGGTAAGTCTTCGATCGAGTCTTTTAATATGTTGTTAGAACCCTAATTTCTGATTTGGGGCTTTATAGAGGGGATTGTGTCTTATGGTATGAATTAATGTGTTGTAGGAGGAGATTTCATAGAAGAGGATTTCTGATTACTTGATTGTTCTGAATTGTTGATTAAGGTAGGTTTTCCAACTCAGTTGCTTGTTGAATTATATGCATATTAATGTGACGGATGTACTGTGCTTTATGATGTGATTCTATGATTGTGATTGTGATGGCGGAGTTGGCGTGGTGGATGTTGGTGTTGGGTTGATTGTGATGTAATCGGTATTGTGATAATTGTTGTGAGCCATTGTGAGAGGTGGACTCACCCACCATTGTTCGCCTTCTGCGTTCTCTCAGCGCAAGAGGGATGGGTGGACGGTGTTGGTGATGGGTGGGTTGCGATGATGATTGATATTGTAATTGTGAACCATTGTGAGATGTGGTCTCACCCCCATTGTTCGYCTCCCGCGTTCTCTCAGCGCAGGAGGGATGTGCACATTAAGGGACTTGGGTTATCGGGTGGTAGGTGGTGTGGCTGCGGTCCCCACTGGCAGGGCTACACACTTCGGTGTGTAGTCAGTTACTTGTGATGTGGTGATGGTGGCGATGGTGGTGGTGTGATATTTTACTTTATGTTTGCATTGTATCGTATATAGTTGTTCAGCTGACTAACCCCGTTTAATGTTTTAAAAACTGTGGTGATCCATTCGGGGATTGTGAGCAGTTAGTTTAGCAGGTAATGTCGATGATGGTTGTTGACTGCGCGACGGGGTTAGCAGGGTAGAGTCTCACGATATACATTAGCTTCCGTAAACGATATTAGTTATACTTTTGTTTTAGTTTGGCTTTGTACTCCGTTTTTGGAGGAGGATTTTGTATTCATTAAACTATATTTATATTAATAATGT
>VHZZ01025888.1:5450-21532 GCA_009801015.1 Silene noctiflora | reverse complement strand
GTGTGAGTGTGTTTGCTTCTTATCGTAGCCTAGTTTGTTAGCCTAGTTAACCATTCACATGTTTTGCACCCGACTAAACTAGAGCGAAACAAAGACTTATACCAATCTAACCCCGCCATCCTTGTGGTTCAACGCCCTTGTTATACTACTTAATTTGAGTTATTTATAAATTGTTTTTGATTAGGGAGTCGACGACAAATCCCCACATCAACCTCCAATTGGTTTCACCTTGTTATCATCTCTAGAACTCAAGTTATGATCGTTTGAAGGTGACACTTGTTGTAGTCGAGTTTTAAACTAGGTGTTTGGAATTGGGGTTTGGGTTTCTTGTTGGGTATGCTTCTTAATCTTGGTTCTAATATTTATGTGTCGTATTTTAGCACATGTTTAATGTTAGAACACCTTGACTAAGACTCATTTACATGTTTAAGGATGGTGTTTGGATGTTTCACTTCAATAACTTGATTCGAAGTCCGTATGAGTAAATGACGCCCGTTTTACCGTTTCAAGTTTAACCACTTGCAATAGGGTGACTTTCAGTCAATGTTTGAGATAGCAAACGAGGTCGGTTTGAGGTGTTCTTGAACTCGCTGGAAAGGTGGAGTATAAGCTTGCCAGGGGTTGTTAACATGGGGGTCAGAGGTGGCCTTATGTGGGGTCGATTGGTGTGTAAAATAAGTCTAGTCACAGAGAGTTGCTGTAAGTCTGACAAAAAAACCGAGCTCGTTACTATCTCAAACATCGACTGAAAGTCACCCATTGCAAGTGGTCAAATTCTAGCGAAAATGCTGAGTTCTCCGGCTAAAATATCTTGTTTGAAAAAAAAAAATATTATAAATTGCGTTTCAAATCATATACTTTTTTAAAAGTGGTGTTTGACAAAAAAAAAAAAAAGGAAAAAAAAAAAACCCTAAATATAAGTGTGTCGGTTAATTGAGGAATTTATATATAGACAGATATAGTGGGCACAAAGGAATGAAGGATGCGTTGCCAACAGTAGACATACCAATACCAAATTAATCTCATCTCTACAGCGAAAAGCAAAGAAACACAAGCTGTCTGAATAATGGCGTCGGGATCAAACAGGGGAGGAAGGCGGCCGGATGACGAGAAACTACAGTTCGAGACGACGGAAGGAATTGAACCAATAACTAGCTTCGACGCCATGGGAATTAAGAACGAGCTTTTAAGAGGCATCTATGGCTTTGGCTTTGAAAAACCCTCCGCTATTCAACAGCGTGCTGTTATGCCTATCATTCAAGGCCGTGATGTCATCGCTCAAGCTCAATCTGGTACTGGCAAAACCTCCATGATTTCCCTTGCTGTTTGCCAGATTGTCGACGTCTCTTCTCGCGAGTATTTCTCCCTTCTCTCCCTTTTTTTCTTATTACTCTTTTATTTACTCATTGTCAACCCTAATTTTTCTGCCGCTTTTCATATCGCCTTTTATGTTTCTGTCTTAATCATTTGTTTACTTTTGATTAAAATTCCCCTCCCAATGAATTAAAAAGGTAAACAAATGAATGAGACGGAGGGAGTATGTTCTTCGGTTAATTGGATGATGTTTTGTCTCAGTCGAAGCTTTAACTAATCTGTTACTTATGAATATGCTGTTTTTACAACCGGTTTAGTTTTTGACCTGCTCTTGTTCTAATTTGGTGCTTTTATGGGGAGGACGAATAGTTGACATGGGAACGGGTGGCTGTTGTTGCGGAAGAGTTGTGTTGTACTCCCGTGTTGTGATAGAAAAAAGAAAAAACTTTGTTTTTGAGTTTGATTTGATGCAAGTCAACAGACTTATGGCACCCCATAACTGGGTTTCCTGATTTGATATTTGTATTTGTTACTGGGTGTTACGAGTTCTTAAAGCATTTAGTACGTACTTTAGCGCGGTCGTTTAAACTGGCTCACGGGCGCAAACATTGGGAAAATAGAGAGAGGTAAAAGATCACTTAATAACGTGCTTTCTAATAGTTAAGAGAGTGGAAAGGTGGTAGATTGATAAGATAGGGTTTTTGACGGACAAATCTTTTGATTGCCTAAAAATTTCATGGGAATTTAGACTCCTAGGAATTGTATTACCAACCTTTTTTTGGCAGCCAAAAACATGGCAATACAACTTTCAGCGAATTTATAATCCCCGAACATGAAGTCACTTACTTAGACCCTTAGGTAAATGGAGACTTCCATAAGAGTTTCAAATTCCATGTATCAACCAATCAGTTTTCTAATTCAAGGAGTTTTAACGTTTGTGGGAACTTTGACATCCCATAGTGAGCTAAACAAGCACTTAAAATGGGAGATGGAAAGAGAAAAGCAATGTGTCCACGTAAAGGTTTACCTAATTTTGGCCATTCTTTGACCCCTGATGGAAATAAAAAAGACATGTTTGTATCACTGGTTCGAGAAAGATATTTTGGCGTTTATAAATTGTATAGTCTTATTGTCGTCACCCTATTATATGCAGTAGATGAACAAGAATTGTTTATGGCATGTGGAATATTCATTCCTGCTTGTGATCCGCTCGACTCTCCCTGTTTCATGATATTTTGATTTAATCGAGCGCTTGAAGACTGCCAATTTTAGAAGCCGTTTGTTTTGTTCTCTTTTCAAGTTCTGTTAGATATGCTCATAGTCTTCCTCACACATATTTCTTTTCTGGTCCTATTGTTTTTATAGTAGCTGATCCCTTTCGTGTCCATGCGATTTTTAGGGTGCAAGCACTGATATTGTCTCCTACCCGGGAGCTTGCCACTCAAACAGAAAAAGTGATAATGGCCATTGGTCAATATATGAGTGTAGAAGCATATGCATGCATTGGAGGGAAAAGCGTGGGGGAGGATATTAGAAAATTGGAGAGTGGAGTTCATGTTGTTTCAGGAACTCCTGGTAGAGTTTGTGATATGATAAAGAGGAGAACACTTAAAACCCGGCAAATCAAGCTTTTGATTCTTGTAAGTGGCTAATTTTTGCTTTGTGAGTTTTTGGATTTTATTGGTCTGTTCTTTCCCCACTTTTTTGTCAGCCTATAGCCATGCTTTTCAAATTTTGTGGTGCCTGCTTGATACCTGTAAAACTTTTTAAGGTTTTGTTTTTCCTTTACGTACAGGATGAATCTGACGAGATGTTAAGCAGAGGTTTTAAGGACCAAATTTATGATGTTTATAGATACCTTCCGCCAGAGCTTCAGGTATAACTCTCTTTGGCAGTTGGATCCTCCTCCTGGGTAGTTGCCTGGGAAAAGGACTCAGTAGCATTTTTCTTTTCATTATAATAGTCTTTGAAATTACATTCATATCGTTTTCAATCACCCTTATGCCTTATCAATGTTTTTTTCGGTCTTCCCCTTCCCCTAACAATATTTTCCATTCTCCAACTCTCAAGCATTATTGATTATTCTTCAGAATTAAGATTACTCTACTGGTATCTCATTTCTCTGGTTGATTTGGATCATGAAAATTAAATTGCTATATTTAAAACTTTCTTAGATTGGGGGTAACTGTTGGGGTGTAAAGGAAGAAATATACAAGGGAAAGTAGGAGATAGTGGTCGTGGTGTGGTTAGAGGAAGATGACAATAGGCTAACAAGTACCTCCTTAAGAGGCAGAAGGCTAAAAGCTACCCACTCCGTCCTTCTGGTCATGTTTTATCTCATATGAGAGTTAATTTTCCAACCACTCCTCCATCCTCCCCCACGATTCCTTATATTCCTTTCATGACGATCATTTGCCTCCTTTTTTATTTTTTATTTTTTATTTTTTTTATTTTTTAAACCTTTGTCTGAAACTTTATTGTTCACGTAACAAGCACCCCCAATCCAAGTGTCCGCTTAGCTGTTGATGTGGTATATTTTCTTGCATGTTTGTGTATTTCTTGACTATGATTTATTTCTAGCATTTGAAAAGAATATGTTCTCACCCCTGGACCTTTCCTATGAACAAGAATAACAAATTGTTTTTGATTTTTTGCACTTCTCATAACGTTAAAACTTAAGAATTGAGATCATGGCAACATAGGGGCTCTAATGCTGTGTTATGGTTGCATGGCTTGCATCATACTGGGAAGATCTATCATTTCTCTTTAGGATTGTAAGCTGTTTTTTATGTGGTTTTAATGTATTCTTGTGTATTGCTGTGAGATTTATATTCTGGAGTTTCAATTGTTTCTGTGCCTCTTAGGTTGTGCTGATTTCTGCCACTCTTCCCAATGAAATTCTGGAGATAACCAACAAATTTATGACAGATCCAGTTAAAATCCTCGTGAAACGTGATGAATTGACCCTAGAGGTTAGTGAAGCTTACCTTAACTTGATTTTACGAGGCAATTGAGAGTTCCACACTTAATTTATTTGTCTAATTACGCATGATAGGGCATTAAGCAATTCTTTGTTGCGGTTGAGCGGGAAGATTGGAAGTTTGATACACTTTGTGATTTGTATGATACTCTTACAATCACTCAAGCAGTAATCTTCTGCAACACAAAACGCAAGGTGACATAATTTTCGAGCCCATTTTCTCCTGTTATGTCATGTATTCTAGAGTGTGTCAAGCCTTGCTTCCCAGTTGCTTATGTGTGGTTTTATTTTATTTTTATTGCTAGCCACCTTGTGGCTGGAAGACGACTCTCTTCTCTTATTCAAAGTTGGATATCTATTAGTACTCTGTTGCTTTTGTGCTACTTTTCAAGTTGGATCCCTCCAATTGTTAGATGTTTGATGAACTAGCTGATATCACTTTCCTTTCCCCCCTTCCTGGTCCCTTTTAGTGTCTTCACAAATGATTTATGAACGAGCCCTGTAAACTAACTGTGTTGAGCAGTGTATAGTGCATATTGTATCTATCAGTGTTTCCTGATTAGGCAGTGGTTTATGTGGGAGGAAAAATGGATGGATTTAAGCCAGGGAACTGAAAATATGAACTGGTGAACGCCATGGGCCTTTGCTGTGTAATATTTTACCATTGGTCTGTCTTTTTTTTATTTGTAAGATTCTTCTCTTCTATTTTAATGGAAGGGTATTCTAAATGGTTGATAACCATTTTGGGATGTGGTTATCAACTTATCATCGTATTTTATTTTGTTTCCTTTATAAACCAAAATAACATACTCTCCGTGTCTTCCTATTTAAGGATTTCCGAAGATTGGAAGATGATTATTTTGTCTATTTACTGGTGCATTTGGATATAACGGAATAGTGTATTTTTATGTTGTTGCCTTTTCCCATCAAGATTAAAGTTTCACTTTCTGAAGCTGCTATATACCTCAATTTCTTTGCTTCTTCCCATTTGCCTTTTAGAGGTCAAAGTTTTCAAACTTTGACCATAAATAAACCAAAAAAAAAAGAAAAAATATAATCTTTTTTTACCATAATGTTCACATAGTTACATTTGTTATTAAAATATCTTTCAAAAAAATGATATTTTCAACAAAAGTAATGCTTCCTCCATTTCTTCATGATCTTCCTATTGGGTTTTGGGCTTTTGGCACTACTTATGCATCTTACCTTTATGAAAGAAAAAATAATATTTCTCATCGCCTCTTACCTTTATGAAAGAACAATCTTTCTCCCTCTATATACCCTTCTCTCAACCCTACTTATGCATCTCTCTCTCAATAATAGTTTCGCACTCAATGATGATGATTTGAGTTCCATCTCAGCCCCATCTTATTGAACCTTGATTACCCTGATATGCCAAAATTGATATTTGCGAGGTAAGTTGTCTATTGAATAAATATGTGGGGACTGGGGGTGTTTTCTTTTCATTTATCCTACATCTTACTGACCTTTGTATAGTTCGATACTCAAATTGATATTTAGTGAAGAAGTTGTCTACTGGATAAAATTGTGTAGGGGTGCTGTGTTTTTGTTTGAGTGATTTAAGACGAACTTTATTATAACTTGAAAGTTGAAATAAGATAGAAGGCCAGAGAGATGAAAAGCAATTCGTTTGAATGGTTTTTGAGGGAATATGAATGGGGTTTTAAGGAACAAATGGAGGTTTTAATAGCTGATAGAATAAGCATTTCAGTCAACTCGTTTAGTGTTGATGAAAAATTATAATGGTTTTGGTGTTTGAAGTCCTTATTTGACAATTATTTAAGTTGAGGTTCTTATTCGTAAAATTTTGTACTTCCAAGTCTTCTTCTTGTTAACTAGAATGTAGTTTATCCTAAATTTTTTTTCGTTTATTTATCATATACCAATGAGCTGTTATTGTGGAACATGCCCAAAGTCTCTTCTTATTTATTGATGCGGTTTTTTGAAATATGGTCTAGGTGGATTGGCTGACTGAAAAGATGCGTAGCAACAACTTCACCGTGTCGTCCATGCACGGTGATATGCCCCAAAAAGAGAGAGATGCTATCATGGGGGAGTTTCGCAATGCACATACTCGTGTATTGATCACAACCGATGTTTGGGCTCGAGGGATTGATGTTCAACAGGTATTTTACATTTGTTGTACCTATCTTGTGAAAATGTGAAATACAGATGCTTGTTTCCGTGATACTATGACCTATTTGATCTTTACACAACTAGCTTAGACACACAGGTAGGAGGGAATAACTCGTCTTTTTTCTTGACATTTTTGTTTGGTTTGAGTTTGTTGATTTCTTAATGTAGTGCTTGTCTTTCCTTAGATGTACTTTTTTCCATTAGGCATTAGCCCAATCTTGATCCCATCCTTCTGCCGTCAGCTCTTAATCTCTCCTCTTTTCTCAGTCAATTGACTTTTTTTTTTTTTTTTTTTTTTTTTTTTTTTTTTTTTTTTTTTTTTTTTTTATATATAAATCTTTCTTTAACAGTCAGTTTGATCCAGCAGATTTAGTTCCGTTTTTGACGATTTAGTTCTTCCATTTCTTTTATTGGTCATTAGTTGATTGCCCTGCTCTCTTTCCATCTTATTCACATCATAATTGTTGGAGGGTCAGATTATTTAGGTTTGGGCGATTAGGCCTGCCTTACTTTACGGCTCCGAGTGTTGGGCCGTGAAACATTGTCACATTCAAAAGATGAGTGTGGCGGAGATGCGTATGTTGAGGTGGATGTGAGGCCACACAAGGAAAGATCGATTAAGGGATGAGATGATTAGGGAAAAGGTGAAAGTGACGCCAATAGGGGACATGATGGTGGAAAATCGACTAAGATGGTTTGGACATGTGAGAAGGAGACTTGTGGACGCACCAGTTACGAGGCGAGGCGAGGCGAGGCTGGAGATTGGGGGAACAGAAAAGGTTGTTAGGGGTAGAGGGAGACCAAAACAGACATGGATGAGAGTTATAGAGCATGATATGAGATTTCTCGGGCTTGACGAGGGGATGGTGTCGGAGAGGGCACAATGGAGGGAAATGATACATGCGGATTTTTAGTTTTTGGATGTTATTTGACATATTTAATGTTTTTCTTTATTTATTTTTTTAAAAAATTTATTTGCTCTTTTCGGATTTAGTAAAAAGTTTTTACCAACAACTTTTTATATATTAATACTTGTTTCACTTTTAAGGTATTTCGGACCCCTTAAGTTTTTACTTCGTTTGTCAAAATCGTTTTAATCTTTATTCTCGATTTAAATTCTAAGTTTTATAAAAGAAATCCGGACTTAGATTTTAAAACCTATAAGGATACCTTGACTTTTGTATTATGTCCCACTCCCCTTTTGTTTTTCACTTTTCCTTACCCATGGACGGTTTTAAAGGATGATTCATGTCAGCCGAGCCCAAACCATTTTGGGATAAGGCTCTGATGTTGTTGTTGTTGTTGTTGTTGGGTGAGGATTTCTGGATTTGTTTCCATGGAAACACTAGATGATATGTATACAGAGTACAGAGTATTATTGGGCTGTGGCAGAGACTGTTTTCTTTTATTCTGTGATCTGTAAGACGTATACCCCCTGTAGCTAAATAACTTCTCTCCTTCTGAACCCAGAGGAACAAGTTAGATATTCTCATGTCTTGACGTCCTGATGGAGAACGTCTCGGTTGAGCTTGTGCTCTCACTTCTAAAAGCTTATTGAAGTACATGAGCTCTATCTTTCATACTTCCTTCTTAACTGAAGCTTTTCTACAGAATTATCCATAGGTGGTGTTTCTAGCTTGCGTTTTAACGTTATTGTTCTTTTAGGTTTCTTTGGTAATCAATTATGCTTATTGTTCTTAACTGAAGCTTTTCTACAGAATTATCCATAGGTGGTGTTTCTAGCTTGCGTTTTAACGTTATTGTTCTTTTAGGTTTCTTTGGTAATCAACTACGATCTACCTAACAATCGAGAACTCTACATTCATCGGATTGGTCGCTCTGGTCGTTTTGGACGCAAGGTATCTTTCATTTCTTTCAGTAATATAGTCACCTCTTCTATGTGCTAAAGCTATTCTTTTGAATGGGTCTATGACTTTGGTGTTTTTGAGCTTCTAGTGTGACCGATTTTATGCATTGCTGCTCGTCTTTCTCGTGCGACGAATATATGTATAATGTCCCCATTGTAGATAAAGTTACATGATACATTTTAATTTTAGTTCCACGTGAGCCTCGTTAGCTGTTACCCATTTTAGTTTTTTGATTTTTGTAAAGCTCATTGAATTGGTGAACTTTCTCTCTTCCATTTAGTGTTTATATATCTGAAAGTCTTTTACTTATCTTCACTGTGATGTGTGGTCAGTAGGTTTATCGTAGATGTACACTGTAAATCAGCGCTTACCACTCAGTATGTAACATGTCTCGGTCACATTAGTGGCAGCTATGAAGTCGTCACACCCATAGTTAAAACTATTTGTCCCAAAGAATTTGGTTGTGCGTCTGCGTTACTCCGACACGGCTGTCAGGCGGTGTGTCGCGTGTCAGACACGACACGGTGGCCGACACGACACGTGACACGTGTTTGACACGGCCTTGCTGGAAACGACATTGACACGGTGGTGACGAAAATGGCAGCCGAAAATGAAAAAATGGAACTTACATGGCACACGGGGATTACTCTATAGTTCAATGTTAATTATTCAACGAAAGATGAAGGTCGGCCGGTGCCGGCGACGGAGAGTGTACAGTGGCGGTTTTCTGGCCTTGGGTTGGTGGATTTCATGATGGAAATTTGACGGAGATCTGGGTTATGGTGAAGAAGAAGAAGGGTGGGTTATGGTGAAGAAGAAGAAGAAGGGTGGGTTTGAAGCCTTGAAGGGCGACGACGGGTGTAAAAAGTGAAAGTTGAAACGTTGTAAACCTAATGGAATTTGACAAGGCTAATTAAAAATTAAAATGTCTAAAAGTTGACACGTGTAAGAATTGTCTAGTTGATTGGCAAGATTTTTTTATTTTTAATTAATTTTGTTAAGTCCCAAGGCAATTCTTTTATTTTCTGTTTGTAAGTTTAAAAGTCATTCAGTCCATTTTTTTGTAGTGGATGGTTATATTTATTTTACGTAAGACCGTTTTATTCATAAAACTATCCCAATAACTAACATCTCAAATAAATTAGTTAATAAACTTGTAAAAATTTATTTTATTTTGATAATCTAAAATTTTATATTGATAAATTATATTTTTCTTTATAAAAATGACGTGGCGTGTCGTGTCGTGTCGGTTGGTCAAGACACACCGTTGACCGTGTCGGCGTGTTGGGATAATTCAGAAATTTCGTGTCGGACACGCCGACACGTGTCCGACACCGGCACGTGTCGGAGTAACACAGTTGTGCGTTGGCCGTTTTTTACTTTTTCTTATAAAGATCTTTTTTAGCATCTAATTTTAGTGAAAGTTTTGAAGCCATTTTTATACGTAGATCTGTCTGCGACGTTTTTATAGCCTTTTTTAACACTTTGAAGTTTCCGGAGTTCTGCTATTTTGATGGGCCCTTCATTACTACAGCAGTTTTCTGTATTAATTTTTGAAACCATTGTTATACGTGGATCTATTCTTGATCAATAATTCTTTTGAACAGCTTGTCTACAGTTTCTAATTCAAATGCAACATCGACTTTGTGTGAAGGAAAGCTTTTTAGATGATTATTTCATTTGACTGACCTTAATGTGATTATGTGAGTTGGGGAAGCCTCTTAGGGTGTGTTTGGATAGAAAAAGTGGAGGGAAAGGGAGGGGAGGGGGAAGGAGGGAAGAGAAAGGGAGGTAAGGGAAGGGGAGGGCTAATGAGATTTGGGTGTTTGGATACAATTTCCTTCCAAATCTTGCCTCTTGTGAAGAGATTTTGATTTGCCTAGGAGGAGGGAAAATAGATCCCTCCAAATCTCTCCCCCTCCATTTCCCCCCACCCCTTATTTGCTATCCAAACAAGAGATTTTATATCCCCTACTCTTCCTCCCTTTCTTTTCCCTCCAAACCCCTCAATCCAAACACGCCCTTAATGTGTAACCTCACTTTCCTGACTTGCACGTTTTTTCTCCATCACCCTGCTATATTCAAGTAAGGATAATTAATATCTTGAATGATCAATCCTTGGAAGCATGTGGAGGTTTCTTTCTATGAGCATTAAGTTGAAGGGGGTCTTTTATACCTTTAACTTTGAATCCCTTGCCTCTTATAGCCTTCCCTTCGTCATGAATTTGTAGCCATAATTTCTCTACTGGGATGCTATACAATGTTAGGGGACACTTACAGTTTGAGCGATTAGATTATATAATTTTTGACTTATAGATTGCCGTTCTATGAGGCTTGAGAAAGTCCTTGACTTTGATTAGATGGTGTTACCAATGTACTTAACTGTAGTTTCTTGATAACGAGCCCTCGTTAACTACTGTACAAGATTTTTTGGTGTAGTATAGTGTCTGCTTGTTCTGATAGACGTGTTCGGATATTCCGGCTTATTCTTACATTTCATCCTCGTTTAAGTATATGCCTCATGGACTCCCGCAAATGACGAGATAAGGATTGGATATAGGCCAACCTTACCCTTGTGTTAAAAAAAAGTAAGGCTGATTCCAAATGATCAATAATGAAAATTGTGTTGAGAAATGAATTGAAGGACTGCTTTTTTTGCAACAAAAAGAAATGCAATGATTTTGTTGAGTTATTTTGGCTATTTTATCATATCCGGAACCAAAGAATAATGAGTATCGTATTCCATTAGAATTGGAAACCGTTGTTGTTAAGTATATGTACTGTTATTTTTAGCAGTGTATAAGGTCCAGATGCTGTCTGTAAATGTTGCAGGGTGTTGCTATAAACTTTGTCAAGAACGACGACATAAAGATTCTAAGAGATATTGAGCAATACTACAGCACCCAAATTGATGAGATGCCGATGAATGTGGCTGATTTGATATAATCACAGTATGCCTCATTCTATCTGATGCCTGTGAAATTCAGTTGTTTGGACGTGTGAAAGTTCCGTGTGGACTGATGGGGTTGTTTCTGTAACTAATACTGATCGCGTGGGTCATTTGACATTGTTATTGTTGATTTTGCTCACTAACGAGACATGTTTTGTGAAAATGTCGGTGAAAACTTTATATTTGATGCTAGTTCCATTTTGTGTACGTCTGCTGAATGGACTTGAACCATGTCTAATGCCATTGCTGTCCTTGGCTTCGTCTGAGGAAGTGAAACTTGGTCTTCAACTTCTCCCGATTGGACAACCGAGAACAGATTGGCTTCAATTAGACTAGGCAGTTGAAGAGAGATTTTCATCAATACGGACTCCTATTTGGTCCGCCTCTTTATTATTGTCAAAGCCTAGTCTTGGAAATTCTCTCACCGTTTTTTGTTTTGGTTCAAATACTTGCATAGTTGCATCTGTGTGGAAGAGTTTTTGGGTTTGTACTTCTCATCATCGTTTTTGTATGGGATGATTTCCTTGTGCAACTGTCCCCAAATACCTGTTAATATTAGTTCTTTATTTGTGGCTTATGCTCTCGTGGTGGCGTTGCAAATTGGATTTGGGTCAACATTTTAGGACCTAAAGGGTATAGATTGGGATCTGGTCATGTCTCGATCCATTTGTCGATTTTCAGTGTAGGTATTAGGATTAAAATTTAGGATTAATTAATAGAAATACTCTGAGCCATGGTTGTGCTACTTATATTACTTCAAACTTTATTTTAACCGTCAATAAAACCAACTAATGCCTCCCTTTACCTCCATTACAAAATATGTGACGGGCTACTTGCTAAGCAGGTGAATAAATTTCTAACCCTTTTTTAACCCCTTGTTTCCTTTCATTCCTATGTTAACCTCTTCACATAATCACCATTAAAGCTCCCTCTCTTTTCCAACACACAACTCCATTAATGATCCTCACCAACGCCATGGATGACCACATCCTCTCTTCTTTCTCCTTATAAGTTTCCGCACAACCACGCCAACAACCACAGAGGAAATAATTCATATCATCACAATGTCAGGAGTATCGTCACTGCATTCTAAGTGCACAATTTCACAGACTTTACAAGAGAAATACGCCATACACAACTTTTGTAATTTAAAATTTACGAAAACCAAGTAACCAAGCCAAACAGATTTACAAATTCTTCTCCTGTTTCCTTTTTATTTTCTCCATTATTTTCTCCCTCATCTTGGGGATTTTGATTTTGACCCTTTCCATTTGGGTTTGTGGGCTGTGTGGTATTTTTGGGATTTGATTAGCTAGGGTTTTGGGATCTGGGTTTAGAATTGGAGGGAATTGAGACATGGTTGAATTCGGATCAAGTACAAATGTAATTAAAAGATGGAATATTTTAGTTCACGATCGTAGAAATGATTTGTTCAGCACACCGAATGGTTGATTCTAAGATGGGATTTCTATCTACTACTGCAAATTTGAAGGATGCAGTCCGTACACTTGGATTGTATGCATAACATAAAGCTTAAGTGCAGTTTCACTAGCTTGGTGAGAAGATTGAGTGAATTTACTTGTGCACGACACTGCCACAATCCGAAACACCGTTCTGATCAAAAACTGTGTTGATAGAAGTTTAAAAGTTGTAGTTATGTAATTACCATGAACTTAACTACGGAGTATATTAGCTATTAGTACATGAGAGATGATTTGACAAACAATGTATTAATAGATTAGGGAAAAGGAAATTGAATTCATATTATTATGCTTTGTTATCTTTTTTTTTTTTTTTTTTTTAGTTTAAATGAAGAAAGGAAAAGATTGGAAAAAGATGAAGAATGGAGAAGAAGGAAAGAATGGGTAAAGGAAGAAGATGAACACTAAAGGGAAAAAAGCGGATTACCCAAAAAATACCTGCTATGATAAGTTAACTAAACACCCATTATGTTCAAAGTGAAAGGGACATTAGTTGGTTTTATTGGTAGTTAAAATAGAGTTTGGAGTATTTTAAACAGTACACCCATAGTGCAGAGTATTCCTATTAATTAACCCTAAAATTTATACGAAGTAATGACGTAATGTTCTTTCACGCATTCCTCAATTCTCAAGTATAAAATGTCAATCTCCTTGCCTAACAGCTTATAGGATAATATAAGTCCCTACGTTTTACATAAATCTTTTTAGAAACTTACTACTCTATTCATATCTAAACAAACCATTTGCTTTTTAACCCTATTCATGATAGAAAAAAATCTTCACGATTTTCTTTCGGTGCATAAGAGAAAGTATAGTCATATGAAATTTTGTTTGATTTGTCAAAAAATAATTGCTTTTTTATGAACTACACACATTTTTGTTATAAGGAAACTTGATGTTCATACCGATATACTAATACAAAAATTCAGCAACGACATTTTTATCACCGAACAAATACACTTATGCTAGAGAGCTTGGTTAGTTTTTTTTTTTGTTCAAATGAGCGCACTATGTCGCGGGTGAGAATCGAACCCCCAACTTCATGGTCGGGGTAAGAGAGCTCTTACCACTTGAGCTAGCTCTTGTTCTCAGAGAGCTTGGTTAGTAGAATGACTGGAAAATTGAGTATTCCCTTCTAGTCTTTTTCAAAATTCTTGTTTTAGATGACAATCAATCAATCAATCAATATATATACTTAAAAGAGGAACTTTTCGAGCGATATTATTGGTTCAAGTTTTGTTAATTATTAAGTTATAAAATATTGAAATAAAATAAACATATCAATATGTATTTGAGTTGTTTTTTTTTGTGCGAATATGTATTTGAGTTGTTCTCAAATTAGAATTTATAAAGATAACACTGGTCCAACGTGGTCATTGTGCTTATATATAGCTTCGTTGCCCCCAAGTTTAGCAAATCATGCTTTCTTATTCATCACATGTTGCCATTCGTTTTCTTATAGAGTAATTTTTTACATCTTCCTGATATTCTACCAATTAATTAATTTTATTTTTTAAGTATAATGTATACTATTGATAACATGGTCCAATTTAACGTACACGAAGAATGTTGCAAACAGTTGAAGTCGAGTTGATCGAGTTGATCAATGTGACATGTCCGTTCTATAGCTGTAAAATTCTACGATTACAAGTCTCTCAAGCAATATTATTATTGATTAATAATAGAATAAGGAGTTTTACATGGCTTCAAACAAGTATTTACACCATTACATATAAAAAGCTACTCTATTATACATTCATCTTATTTATCCTACCTATATCTTATTTACATATCTCTTATTTTTATTTTTATTCATGTTCCTTCATCTTATTGATCTCTTAGCCTTTTTCTTTTAATTACTATTTCTTGATGCTCGATGTTGGATGAACTATTTTTTGATATTGATTTTGATTGTGTTAGTGTATCATACTTATGAGCATACAATTTCTTAGCAATATTCAATAATACACGGTTGGTTAAGCGTACTAACATTATAATTTGATTCGAATTGCACGTATAAAGTGTATAATAAGGTTGTTGAATTCAATGGTTAACCAATTAAAGGTAAATGACTAATAACTTCTACGGATGAATAAAAAGTCATCAGATAAATTATTATTGTTTATGCTTTTATAGAAAGGTGGGCAATTTTCTCAATGAGACATCAAATGAGTTATTTCATGCGGCATTAAATAAGTTGTTAATCCTTACTCCATGAACGTTGTTCAAATTACTTCGCAGTGTAAATTTGTTCATGGAGAAATAAGCAAGCAAGGACGGTGTTGATAACAGTGGCCAAAAGAGTGAACGTAGTTGCATAGAATGGACCTCTACGTGAGATGCACCATGATTGTACAAAGAATTATACGCCTGACCTGAATACTCCCAGTGTCCAATTAAAACGTAACATCTTATAAAGACTCCGTCAATTATCGATATATAGATCGATTGGATACTTATTGCCGAGTAATATTCCACTTTTTTTTTTTTTTTTTTTTTTTTTTTTTCATCTGAAATCCACCACTATAATAAACAACTCCGTAACTAATAAGCTAACTGAATAAGATTAAAAATATTTGCATGCCTTATGTGGTCTCGACAGTAGCCGTGAGAACCTAAAGACCAAAGAAGGTAATGAACACGGTTTTTACACAAATTGCCAACTACGTAAAAGATAGAGTTTCAAGTATATTACATCCATCTTCCCTCGCCTTTCCAAGACATTAAGCAATTATATACTCTTCTTCGATTTAATCGTATTTATAAGAAGTTTCCTTTTCTTGATTGTAAATTTTATCCGGAAAACGATATAAATTGAAAAACTATTTATTTAAAATAGTACAATAGTTATAAAGAAAATTAATATGTAAATTTTATCTAGAAAATGAAATATGAGATTCATCTTCTATGAAATTCTACTTATTTAATACCATATACCTATGAAAGACTTAAAAAAAAGTGTCATTTTTATTTTTCCTTCTATGTCTGTAACTAAATAATACGATAATTGATACATACTCCCTATTTCAATAGGAGTCAAAACACTTTTTAATTTACATAATCATGCATTACGTTTGCCTTTTTAGAGTATGCATTTATTAAGAATTACTATTGATTTTGTAAAGGACAAC
Organism: Silene noctiflora; assembly: GCA_009801015.1. Lineage (NCBI taxonomy): Eukaryota > Viridiplantae > Streptophyta > Magnoliopsida > Caryophyllales > Caryophyllaceae > Silene > Silene noctiflora. Next base: position 5,651 of record VHZZ01025888.1, on the reverse strand, counting down.
TCGAACTTGATAAAGAGGTTAGGCTCAAACTTATAGAGGTCGAGAGATTTAATTAATTTGTGAGAGTAACTTCGCTACATTAGACAATAACTTTCATTACTAGATAATTGATAAGAACTCGATTTAGTCTCATTTCCATATTCTTCTCTTCCCATTTTGACCCGATTTGCGTGGTTTTGCGTGCCCTTACGTATATTTTGT